>JAANYP010008791.1:0-214542 GCA_020465985.1 Centrapalus pauciflorus | reverse complement strand
ACTGTCCCCCTCTCATATCTCCTCACACCCTGAGTCTGCACGAGGTGCCCACGCTGCTGATATAGACCAATCAGCAGCTCAGCCTCAAACTTCTGTTCCCCATGATTCAGCTGTTCAACACCAAACAACTGCTGAGGGACCACTATCCCAAGCTGATGAACCTCAGGGATCATACCATCCCTCTGGTGAGGCTGCTCCCTCAATGCAAATTCCATCAGCAGGTTTCACCACTGCTGCTGTTGAAATGCATATTCCATCTCCCAATGATGAGGTGCCTTTAGACCAAGGCACTGCAGAGGGAACCACCACTGGTCTTCATGAGGGTGTTGCAACACAAGCAGCATCGGAAAGGCCCCACACATCATCCCCTTCTCCTGGTGATGCAGCTACAGCCGCTGCTGAAGGACCTCTTGATCCTTCTAACCTGGGCCATCTTACTTTTGCCCAGGCTATGGAGCTTCTATCCCAAGTCCCTCTTCCCTCTCCATCACATCCTCATACTCCAGCCTCATCATCATCGTTTCCCTCTACCCACTCCAAACAATCCACCCATACACCACCATCTCCCAAAGACCTGCCTTTGAAGGATCAGCTTTCTTTGCTGACCAACAAAGTTGGTTCTTTGGAAAACACCATGCACTCCCTACCATCCCTCATCTCAGACTCTATGTCTGAGCAGCTCAAAGGATTCTTTGATATGTTTAAAGAGTCCTTCCCAGTCACTCCCCAAACTGACAACTCTCCACAGCTGATTGCACTCACTGCACAGCTGCAAACTGTATCCACCTCTCTCTCCTCTATCCTCTCCTTACAACAGGACTCTGTGTCCTCCATGGCAGCCATTTCCCAACAGCTGTCATCTATCCTCACTTCTTGAAACTCTACCCTTCCTAACACTTTGGCCAGCTTACAGACCATCATTGGTTCCCTATCCAACTACATGTAATCATCAGACCTTGCTGATGTGCGAGAGTCACTAGAACCGTCATCTGCACAGCTGGCAATCTCTGCTGGTCACAGCGTCTGAGAGGAAAATCCTTCTTAAGTTGACACTCCTTGCTGCTGATTCCCACACATCTTCTCTTCAAACCTGTATTTCCAACTTAGGAGAGCGAAGGATACTTGGCTTACTTAGTGAAGCAGCCTTGTTGGTCCGAAATCCTCTAACCTGCTGGCAAGGCCGCGACTTTGTGTCCTTCCGACAGACCAGTGTTGAAGGCGCTGCTCAATCGCCTTCAAAGGGGGAAAGTCATCTGCACCGCGAAGACGTAATCTAAGGGGAAAAACTTATCTCCTAAGGAGATACCAGTGGTCTGCACTCACACTGGTCAGCCAGCAGAGATTTTTGAAAAGGTGCTGCTGAAGGTGCTTCTCAAGCTACTATGCCTACTCAGGCTGTCTCTCCAAACCCTGCTCAGTCTAAGGGGGAGGAAATCATTCCTGAGGGCAGGCCTAGCAGCAAAAGGAGGCACCTTATTCTATCAGAAGAAGAAGAAGAAGAAGAAATTCCTGAAGCTGCTGTTCCTAAAGCAGCAGCTAAAGGAAAATAAACGGTAGCTAAGGATCCTATGCAGCAGAAACAGGCAGAAATGCAATTTCACAAGGCCAGAGCCAAAGAGATGGGCCTCCCTATGCACAAATACTTTGAGTTTAGGGATGAACAGCTTTCAGCTCGGAGGATTGAGAAAAGAGAAGAATCTGCCAAAGCTGCTAAGTCCGTTTCCCTCAGAAGGCAAAGAAAAAATCAAATGTCTACCTTGGAGGTGCAAAGAAATAATGGAAGCTGCCAGGAAATCAGCAGGAGAAAAAGAGAAGGAAGTAGAGAAAGGTACTCAGGTCTCTGTGACCAAATCAACAGTACCCTCTGCCAGAGCCAAATTCCACTTTGACAACTTGGCTAGAAAGAAATTTCATGATGTTGCTACTAGAAGGCTTGCCAAGGAAGCGATTGTCAAAGCTGTTCCCATTTCAAGAAAAGGCACACAGTGGAAACTTCAGATCACCAGGATGGGTGCAACAGGCCCTGAAATGGAATCCTACGATCCACACTGATGTTGCACAGATGGGATACAGGGAATGGGTAGAACTGGCAGTTGCTCTGAGCCAGTCTAAGTCAGAAACGGCTAAGACTATCAGGGCATACATCAAGAAGCTGATGGAAAGAGTAAGTGAGTTGGGCCTGATTCCAAAAGAAGTAAAAGAGGGTGTCTCTGTGACATACCCCAAAATAAAGGCCAGAAGGACAAAGAAGGATACAGAGATGGAGCTACTCCTTACACTGATTGAACAGGGTGACTATGCCCTTGAAATAAAAGGAGTTGATCATAGTCTGCCTAAAGGAATAGAGTTTGAGGATGGCAAGATTATAGAAGAACCTGAGCTGGGGGCATTTTTTGTAGATCCCCTAACTCAGAAAAAGTGCTTCCAAAGGGCCTCAGAACTATACAAAGTTGATCTGAGACAACTTGCCGCCTTCAGACTTGCAGTTTCTTTCAGGCAGTCTAGCAAATGGAGAGCAGCCATCTGGGATCAGCTCAGAGGCTTCTATGAAAGAGGAGAACTCAATGATCCCAAGTTCATGATCATCAGAAGTGAAGTTGAGGAACTTGAGGATACAAGGGAAGAATTGGAAAGGATGGTTAAGGATCCTTCTCCAGTGATATGAAGTCCATCTACCGTCTGGGTAGGTGAAGAATGGGAGCTGTCCATCAGTTGGACAGGCTTACCGTTTTCTGCTCCCAACTCAAACAGTCCAAACATCTTGTACATAAGTTGTACATCCTGTACATTAGTTGTACATTATTACATGAGTTGTAATTTTTGATTTTACATTAGTTGTAAAATACATTAGTACATTAGTTGTACTCTTGTAAGAACATGTGTTGTTCTAGTATAGTCAAGAATCAGTGTATATATAAACTGATCTTTTACTTTACTATAATGTTGTAATTTTATTTCAGCAAATGTACTGTAAAAATATATAGTGATTTTTGACAAGACCAGCTTGAACTGGTTATTGCAAATAGGGGGAGATTGTTAGGCACAAAAAGGCCTCAGTCAAACCTGTTCTACATCTGAGGGGGAGATTTTATAATCAAACCTGTTGATGCATTTGAAGGTTGAATTTAAGGCCTGTTATATGCCTTATTGAAACCTGAAAATGATTTGCAATATCAGTCTAAAGCTGTTCTATATGTTGCATGTGTTGCAACTAAGACAGTTTGTCCAAGCTGCTCTGTCTGCTGAACAGGCTGGACATAAACTGTCTACGCTGCTCTTCACTGTTGAGTAGCTTGGGCATTTTTAAAGTGTTCTGTTCTTTGTGAACAGAACCTGTTCTTTGTGAACAGGCTAAACACTTTATGGAATTTGTTTCCAAGTCATCATGTATTGTTTTTGACTACAAGATCAGTTTACAAAGTCGAAGACAAAGTGGAAAACAGAACTGCTCAGCCTGCCCACGCTGTTCTGTAACATGAAGACAAAAGGATATTTGAAAAAGGGTGACAGACCTTTTTCTTATATCAAAATAGGCCTTTACAGGGAAGAAAGACGCAAAGTTGACATTCCTAAATTAGTTAAAGGCAATGCAACAGTAGACAAAGTAAAAGACAAAAGTTCTGCACATATGAAGACAAGTCTGCTTTTCAGAAAAGTGCAGAAAAGGTTATGTTGTCTTTTCAACAAGACTTTTCCTTTTCATTCTGTCCAATGAAGATGTTTCTCTGAGATCCTCTAAGTGAGTATAAAAGGAAGCTTCTAAGGTCAGAAAGAAGAGTGAAGAAAGCTAAGTGCTTAAACCAAGAGTGAACGTGCAAGTGTGATCTTCATGCATGCAAGTCTTCTGTAAACCAGCTTCTGTGTGTCTAAGCTGTTTTACCTAAGCTGTTCCTTAAGTCTTGTAAACACAGTGAGTGCTTATTAGTGAGTGTATTCATTGTATACTAGTTCGAGTCTGTCTTAGACTAGTAAGCATACTGTTGTATCGGTCATCTCAGCTTGAACAATTCCGCATTCAAGCTTGTTTGTAATTAACAAATTGTTGATAATACATACAAACATTGAGAAAAGAGTGTGTAGTTTTTAAAGTGCTGTATTCACCCCCCCTCTACAGCTTATAACTATATACTTTGGGAACCTCTCGGGACCTACATCAATTTAGTGCCCCCTATGAGCCACAACAAAATGGGGTGGCCGAACGAAAGAACAGGACTTTGATTGAGGCAGCAAGGACCATGCTTTCGGATTCAAAGCTTCCTACCATGTTTTGGGGGGAGGCAGTGAATACCGCATGTCATATTTTAAACCGGGTCCTTACGGTCAAATCTTTGAACAAAACCTGTTATGAAATTTTGAATAAACGGCCACCTAATTTAACTGGCTTCGAACGTTTTGGGGTACCATGTACTTTATTGTGAACAAAACATCTACCTAAGTTTGGCGAAAAGGCTGACGAAGGATACTTCCTAGGTTATGTGCCGAACTCACCAAACAAACGGGTTTTTAACAAAACTAATGGTACAGTAGAGATTGTGTATAACATTGAAGTCACAAGTTATACACATGAACCCCAAACAGGTCCGGAATGGATATTTGACTATGACAAATTGTTTGAGTCATTTAACATTCCTTTGGATGAAAATGCAGGTACCATCAAAAAGAATATGGCGACGTTGAATCTGAATGACGAAGGTCATAGCTTTCCGAGGACCACATTTCAATCAACATCCGAGCCTACGTCAACTGAAGATGGATCTCCAGAAGTCACTGATTCAGAAGCACCTACGAAAAAGAATCAGACTCTGACAACAAATTCCAACTCTGAGGAAACTGTCCACGAGGAGGAAAATGTGGAATCTGAGGTTGTTCCCCCGTTAGGTGAAATAGGATCAAATTTAGGAGATAATCTGAGAGTTGGCGAGATAGAGACATCAAGGATCAACAAAAACCACCCTATAGAAAACATTATAGGAAATCCTAATGCGGGTGTAAGGACAAGGAGTAGTTTAAATAACAACACTGTGTTGTTGTCGATGATAAATTACTCCGAGGCCTTTCATACCTGCCTCTATTCTTGTTTCATCTCGCAAGTAGAGCCGAAAAACGTGCAAATAGCACTAAAAGTTAACTCATGGGTTGAAGCAATGCAGGAAGAACTCTCTCAATTTAAGAAACTAGAAGTGTGGGAGTTAGTTCCATTACCTCGAGGGGAAATAGCAATAGGAACCAAATGGGTTTTTAAGTGCAAAAGAGACGATCGGGGTATAGTCACTCGCAACAAGGCTAGGTTAGTTGTAAAGGGTTTCAACCAAGAGGAGGGAATCGATTACAATGAGGTATTCGCGCCAGTAGCAAGGTTGGAAGCTATTCGGTTGTTTCTTGCTTTTGCTTCCTTGAAGGGCTTTAAGGTATATCAGCTAGACGTTAAGAGTGCTTTCCTCTATGGGAAAGTGAAGGAACTGGTGTATGTAGAACAGCCGCCCGGATTTACAGATCCGAAATATCCAGACAGAGTATATCGATTAGATAAGGCTCTGTATGGATTACATCAAGCACCGAGGGCGTGGTACGAGACTCTGTCTAACCATCTGTTAGAAAATGGGTTTGAAAGACGAAGGATAGACAGTACGCTGTTCGTAAAGCGAAAGGGAGACCACTTCATCTTGGTACAAGTGTACGTCGATGATATCATCTTTGGTTCATCAGACGAGAAAATGTGCAAGGATTTTAAGAAGGTGATGGAGTCAAAATTCGAGATGAGTGCAATGGGTGAGTTGAATTTCTTTTTGGGTTTACAAGTTGACCAGATGAAGGAGGGGATATTTATCCATCAGACGAAGTATGTCTACGACATATTAGAGCGCTTCAGAATGGAAGGAACAAAACTGACAGCTCATTTCAGCACGCCGATTCAAGTGAATCACAATCTCGGACCGGGTACTGAAAGTGATACCGAAGTGGATCCGACGTTATATCGGGCCATGATTGGGTCACTTATGTATTTAACTGCTTCAAGACCTGACATTATGTTTGCTGTTTGTATTTGTGCTAGGTTTCAAGCTAATCCGAAAGAGATGCACCTGAAAGCTGTGAAGCGGATTCTACGATACCTCAAGTCTAAACCAAAGCTGGTACTTTGGTATCACGCGGAGGGAGATCTGGAATTGGAGGCGTTCACGGATTCAGACTACGGAGGATGCTGCTTAACGCGCAAGTCAACAACTAGAGGTTGACCATTCCTAGGAGGGAGACTCGTTTCCTGGCAATGCAAGAAACAGACGTCGATAGCCGTGTCAACGTGCGAGGCCGAGTATGTTGCTGCTGGTAGTTGTTGTTCATAGGTTCTGTGGATACAACAACAATTGCGGAATTACGGTTTGGCTTACACTGAAACTCCTATTAGGATAGATAACCAGTCAACTATTGCAATAACCAATAATCCAGTTAAACACATAAAACAAAGCACATAGACATAAGACACCACTTTATACGTATTTGTGCTGAAAAGAATTTAATTAAGTTGGTAAAAGTGGCAATAGATGATAATAATGCTGATTTATTTACCAAAGCTTTTGATAAATCACGGTTTGAGTATTTGATTCAACTAAACGGAATGCGTAATCCAGAGTGAGTTGACCTTAGTAGAATTTTATTTCTTTTTATAGCAATAGTATTTCTTTCTTTTTATAGTGAGTTTACTAAATTAGGGTAGTTTCTATTTTTAGTAAGTTAGTAGGTTATATTATTTTCTTGCTACTGCTTATGAAAACCAAAAGAAAAAAGAGAGAAAACCATAAAAACTTCAAAAAAAAGAGAATATCAGAAAAAGAGTTAAGTCTTAGATGCATAGGTTCAAAGTGACGAAAATTAGCATAGTCGTTACAAACTCTAAGTGTTTAGGCTTTCACACATAATGCAACTAATATTCTAAGTGTAATACATTATCTAGCATGATATGTTGGTAGGCATGATACATAGAGGGAGTCTCAAGGCTAATAAAATACTCAAGGAAAAGTCAAACGTGTCACTAACTTAGATGTATTACCAATCGGTCTTAATTTTTATGTACGAGACATACAAACTTTGATTATAAATGAGGTATGCAAACTTTCTGGGGATGTATAGCAACATCAGATACATCTTAAAATGTAAAGAATAGAAAAATCATACTGAGTCGAGAGTCAAAACAAGTAACTCTGTTGTACGTAAGTACAGACCTGTTGCCTCTGTTTTGATTCGGGTTAGCAAGATAAGTCGCTTTGTTGTACGTCGGTACAGACCTGTCACCGCTGTCTTGCTAACTTTAATAAATAAACCTTAAGACAAACTAAGACACTTTGTTGTATGTAAAATACAGACCTATGTCTATGTATTAGTCACGTAAGATAATTTCATGATAAATAAAAAGGCCAAGGGATATTCCGAAATGTAACATGTTTAAAGGGGAAATAATACCAACAATCGGCTAGAAATGTATGTCACGCCAAACAATCAAAGGGATCAAAAATTCCTAAGTGTGAAAGTTGAAGTACTGAAAGTGTGTATTTGACGTCGTTATCTGATTGAACCTTTCTTTGACTGTACTCGTCAAAATTATTCTAAGTGTTATAATATAGATTGTAAATTTTAAATAATGTAGTTTAGTCTATGTTTAATTTTTGTTCAAAATTTTAACTTTATTTTAATTTTATTTAAATTTTATTTAATTTTATTTAATTTTAATTTTATTTTATTTTTACTTAGGAAAAAGGTCAAAATTACTGAGAGTACATTCCTAGTTGAATAAAATAAACATTGCATGAAAATCTTATGCTTATGGAAAAAGATTTGGCATAGTTTATTCCGTTACATGAAAAGGTTAAAAAAGTTGAAATAGTAGAATTTATTTCAAAGAGTTTCGAAATTTTCAAATTAAATTCGAGTCCAAGCTAAATTCGAATATAAATTCAAATGTGGCAGGGCCTCGATTCTGTCAGTAAACTCGAGAAAGGATCAAACTCGAAGGTGGTTGATATAAATAGGTCAACAGTGACAAGTCATTATCACCTACATTCGATATTGAGTCTTCGAGTTTATCAACAGCGATCTCGAATCTGTTCCTCGAGTTTACCGTTTTCGAGATTCTTACTATTTGTCGAGATTAGTTCGTTTGGGTTCGATTCTGCTAGTAAATCTAGGTATAATCAAGTGATTTATACAAGATTTAGGTAGTTTTATACTCCATTTAGGCCAAAATTAGTGGATTTTGAAGTTTTGGAAGGTGGAAAGTTTGTATTTCAAAATAACAAATTTTTAACCGGTGTAACATCAAATTGACCACAAATATCTTTGACTAGAACCTATTAGGACTAATAGATGTGATTTTCTAAGTCTAACATGGTTAAAATCTTGGATTTTTGTGATGAAAGTGACCGACAGTTTCGATTTTGTTCATGGTCTCGAGTTTGATCGGGGTCTCGAGTTTGTTACTAAACTCGAATGACCCACTAAACTCGAATGAATAGTTCTTCGAATCTGTTGTTCGACTTTGACATTATATTCGAATTATTTAATTAAGATTTTAATTAAGCTTGTAGAAATTCATAAGTGTCGGATTTTGTCCTTATACAAGTTCAAGATAAAACATATTTGAATTTACACAAGTTCATTGCTTTTTAATAATTCTAATATTTTATTTGTTGTATTGTGCAGACATGGCTGATCGAATATTTGTACCTAAGCATAACATGGTCATCTCTCCTGACCATGCTATTCCAGAGGCTCAAGCTTTTCGCCAGATGGTGGATTTTTTGGTGGGATCCAGGATTTCCTATGCGCTGTCTCACAATATTGAAATAGTTATCCCTTACGTGCGTCAGTTTTGGGATCACCTGCAAGTGGATTGCACTGTTACTCGAACAGTTTTGAGGACAAGGATTGCTGGTCATCCTTTGGTATTTTCAGCTGACATGCTACGCCAAGTGCTACAGCTAGGCACTCAAGAGCAAGAGAATGCGCCGATAGACTTCCCATTAGCAATTAGGCAAGCAGCCTTTGTCAGAATGAGATATAGCTTAGACGTGACGAAATCCTCTTACATGAAGAGCGGACTGATCGGCCAATGGCGATATCTAGCTCATATCTTCATGGTATGTTTTGCGGCAAAGAAGGCCGGTTTTGATTATATTGTATCAAAGATCCAGTCGGGAATGATTGCCTTAGTCTACAATCACAAGTTCAGCTTTTCGGAAATGTTCTTTTCTGAGTTTGTTCATCAAATAACAGCTCCAGAAAGAGAAAGATTTTTGTTATATCCGCGCTTCGTGATGATGCTAATCAGACACTTCTTGCCAAATCTGCCACAGCTCAATGATATTCAGAGTGTTGCGGTCATAGACAAAAAAATATTTGCTGATTGTTCCTGTCATCAAAGAAGATTAGCTATTCCAGTGGAGGGACCATTGTTTGGTGCTGTAATCGATCCGAATTTTGTAGTCCTTGAAGATGCCAACTGGGCAGGGGATGTGCAGGTTCCGCAGCAACAGCAACAGCAACCATAGCAACAGCGACCGCAGCAACCAAGGCCTCAACAACAAAGAAGGAGACAACGCACATCCGCGAGACAAATTCAGGTTGATAGGCCTTCGACAAGTCAAGGTCAAGAAACGGCAGAGGCTGGTCCGTCAACTGTAACGCCTGAATTAGATCCTAGACTTCAGAAATTGGAGGAAATATGGGCTTCAGGGGCAAATGCAAATGAGGAGATTACGACAGAGCTCGTAGGAGACATTTTGGAACCACCGGAAGGAGAAATTGACGTTCTTAGGCAAATCGATGAGTATCAACCTGAGCCAGCAGGTGAAGACAAGTCAACTTCAGGTACCGAATCAGAGGATATGGAAGAAATAGAGGTTGAGAAAGAAACAGAAGATCCGTCCATCCACATACGGACATATGGATCGAGAATAGTGGTGATAAATGAAGAAGCTACAAGGAGACGAGCGTCGAGGGAGTCCGACGACTCGGATTTTGAGGAGGAAGAAGTTGTTCCGTTGGTGACCAGGCAAAGGGCCAAACGACATAGGTTCATGCAGGAGCTTCCTCGGCCTCTGCTTCTGAGCCAGAAATACCTCAATCTCCACCCGTTCAAACAACCATTCTACCACCACCACCACCTGTTCAACCATACATTCCCTCGCCAATCATTCCAACTCCCATACAATCCATACCATCCACATCATCCACCTTCACAGACAATCAAAGATTTTCTGAGCTTCGAAGCAGGGTCGAATTCCAACAAGTCCAACTCTTTCAGTTAGCAAAGGCTCTAAGTGAAGTACAGCAGCGTAATGCGAAAGTTGACACAGAGTACGCTGAGTTAAAGAAAGTTGTGGCTAAGATCGAGGAAGAAAATTTGGAGCTTAAAACGTTTGTTTCCGATCAAGCTGCCGAGATTCAATCAATGCGATCCCTTATTGAGCAATTATTGAAAAATCTAAAGGCTCAGGGGGAGACGAGTTGTCGGGATCAGGAGGAGCTGCCAAGGGGTGGAGATGATGACGGCAATGATCCCAGTGCACAAAAAGATAATAAGCCAGTAGATTTTTCTGCTGCTCAGCATGCTGAGGTTCAGGGGGAGCCGAGTCAGTCGGGAGCTGCAGGAGTTGAGGCTAGTTCCTCAAAAGTCACAGAGTCTGAGGTACATGAAATGATTGAAGCATTAATGGATATCGATGAAGACCCTCTAGACTTTGGTTTTGATTTTGAAGATGAAATGGAAGACCTGGAAGAGGGTGAGTTTGTGCCTGAGGATATTGTTGATTGGCGATCTGACGATGAAGTGACAGAAGACGAGGACGATAATGTCAACGAGGTGATCATAAATTCACAACCTATCACGGAGTTGTATGTGCGCAATAATCACAATGTGATTGATATAGACGAGATCAAGATAGCCTCGGTCGAAGATTCGGAATTTGAAAGAGTAGAAAAAGAGCCTTCCAGGGCCGATTTACTGAATCTATGGTTCAAGAAGGAACAAAAGAAGGAAAAGCCGAAAATGAAGAAGAAGATGAGGGTTCCCAGTGCAGAAAATCTCTCTGGAGGCATTATAAGCTGGTTCTTTGACCGAGAACTGCAGCTGTTCATATTAAAAAGGAGAGATGGTCTACAATACCTAAGGCGAACGCTTAAAGTTTTCAATACTTTGACAAAGGTTGAAGTGAAAGACTTGGCATGGAAAGAGTTGATAAATATTGGTGACGACCCTTATGCTGAAGTAATTGCGAGAGTTATTAGGAAAGAGGGTCGGTCAGGGAAATTTGAAAGGCTCAAGCCAAGAACTGGGAAGAGAGTCGAGGACGCATCAAGAATAGATCCTCATACAGGTAGACCATGGGCTAGAATGGTATACAAGCCTGTTAGATGTTTGAAGAGAGTGCTAATGAAGACGATGCCAGAGGATGTTTTGAGCAACATGAAGTGGTGGTACGTTGATAATGAAACTGCTGAAGCAATCATGGAGGATCAAGACGAGAAGGTCATTTTGAAGGTATATGATCCACTGCATTTGATAAATCTATCGAAGGACGACCAACAAAAGCTGAATGATCAGCCTATCTTCTTTCATGAAGGTTGGAGATCTGATGCTAGGAAGTACCAGAAGGTAGTGAAAGTATGTATAGATGTAGGTTTATATGCAGGTAGTAGTATATATAGTTCTAGTACTTAAACAAAAATAGTTAGAAGCTATCGTCAAGGGGGAGTCTGTTGGTACACCCTGTGTGACGATAGCAGTCTAAGTGTACTAGCATTTTGGTTCAAGTAATATTACTGAGTATTGAGTATTAAAGAGTGTTTGATATATGTGTTTATATATGTTTGATAGTTATTGATTGTACGTTTAAACTTGATGTAATGTATTACAAGAAGTTCAAACATAAAGATCAAAGATAAATTCAAACATAAGTTAAAACCTAAGTTCAAATATAAGTTTAACATGTGAAATTCGAATTCAGAATAAATTCGAATTTATCATTAAATGACATTCGAATCTGTGGTAAGAATGTGCTTTATGAGGCAGATTCGAGAATGTCAAGGGGACAAACTCGAATGGGCCTTGGGCCTGATTCGAATTTGGCCCATGACAAACTCGAATGAACCTCTATAATTAGGGATTAACTCGAATCATTAGTAGACTTTTGCAGAATTCGTGTGATATTAAGCAAAAGGGCGATCTCAAGTTTATCAGTATTGTTAGTGTTCGTTCGAAGAGAATCATAGCGTAGGTTCGTTCGTAGTCGATCGTACAGCGTTGTGGTAGTCTCTGTGTTCTGTGTGAGTGTTATATCCGTCAAGCCGTTAACGAGGATTCCGCACTCGTTGACGGTGTCGTGTCTAGATAGATCTGTGTAGTGCAAGACCTTACAAAGATGCAATCGGCAATGATAGCATTGGTTTAAAACAAGCAGTTCAGTTACTCCGAGATGTTCTTTGCGGAGATTGTTCACCAAATAAAAGCTCCAGCAGGAGAAAGATTTCTTATGTATCCGAGGTTTGTTATGATGCTGATCAGACATTTTTTGCCTAACCTGCCGCAGTTACCAGAAATTCAGAGTGTTACTGTGATCGACAAGCGGATTTTTGCTGATTGTCAAGCGCACAGTGCCCGTAGGGGTGAATTGGTAAGACCACTAGATGCACCACTTTTTGGTGCTGTAGTAAATCCTGATTATGAAGCCCCGGAACCTGCGAACTGGGTTGGGGAAGTTCAAGTACAGCCACAGCAGCAACAACAACAGCAAAGGCCTCCACAACAACTAAGAAGGAGGCAGAGAGCTCAAGTTAGACAGACTCAGGTTTCAAGGCCTTCAACAAGTAGGGTGCAGGAGTCAGTGGAAGCAGGTCCTTCAACGGATGCTGCGGGTCCTTCAGTTGTAGCCCCCGTAATTGATCCACGGGTGGAGACTTTGGAAGAAATTTGGGCTCAAGGCACTCAGGCCCAAGAAGAGATTACTACTGAGCTTATTAGTGATATTCTAGAGCCTCCAGCTAGTCTTGACGACCTTATGAGAGAAATTGATTATTATCAGCCAGAGGCAGAGGGTCAGGAAGTGACCACCTCTGAGTCGCCTTCAGAGGAAGTTGAGGAAATCGAGGTTGAGGCACCAGCAGAAGAGACGGAATATCCGGCTGTCAGACTAGGCAGATTTGGATCCAGAGTACTGGTTATTGATCGAGAGGCAGAAAAGAAGAGAGCATCTAGAGATTCGGATGAAGATGACTCTGATTTTGAGATTGAAGATACCGCTCCTTTGGTGCCTAGGCAAAGGGCCAAAAGGCATAGGTTTATGCAGGGAGCGTCGTCTGCTTCCGGTTCAGAGCCTGAAATTCTATTTGTTCAACCATCCGCTCAGCCATCAGATCAAGCATCAATTCCACCAGCAATCACCCTGTCACCTATCACATCAATTCCATCCACCTCATCCACCTTCACAGACAACCAAAGGTTTTCAGTGCTTCGAAGTAAAGTAGATTTCCAGCAAGTCCAAATCTTCCAACTCACTAAAGCTGTCGGCGAGCTTCAAGCGTATAACGCAAACACTGATAAAGAAAATCTTGAATTGAAGACATTCTTCGCCGATCAGGCTGCAGAGCTCCGAACTATGAGGTCCCTCATTGAGCAATTAATAAAAAATCTAAAGGCTCAGGGGGAGACTAGTTGCAGAGAAACTAAAGAGTTGAGAAGGGAAGATGACGAAGGCAATGATCCTGATGCACAAAAGGACAATGAACCAGTAGATTTTTCTTCTGCTCAACACGCTGAAGTTCAGGGGGAGCCGAGTCAGTCTTGAGATGAAGGAGGTGAAGCTAGTCCCTCAAAGACTTTTGAGAGCGGGATGATAGACACTCTGATGGATATTGAGGAAGAAGTGATAGAGTTTTATTTTGAGGATGAGATTGAAGAGTTGGAGGAAGGAGAGTTCGTGCCGGAGGACATAGTTGATTGGAGATCAGACGATGAAGTGATAGAGGATGAAGACGACAATGTCGATGAAGTGATTGTAAACTCACAGCCTATCACGGAGCTATATGTCCAAGACAATCACAATGTGATTGATATTGATGAGATCAAACTAGCCTCGGTAGAAGATTCAGAACTTGAAGAAGCTGAGAAAGAGCCATCTAGGGCTGAATTGTTGAATCTATGGTTCCGAAAAGAAGAAAAGAAGACAGAGCCGAAGATGAACAGAAGAATGACAGTTCCGAGCTCCGAAAATCTATCTGGTGGAATTATAAGCTGGTTCTTTGACAGAGAATTGCAGCTTTTCATATTGAAAAGGAGAGATGGACTTCAATACCTAAGGCGGACGCTCAGAGTATTTAATACATTGCCGAATGTTGAAGTAAAGGAGTTGGCTTGGAAAGAGTTAATTAATATTGGTGACGACCCGTATGCTGAAGTGATTGCGATGATTATCAGGAAAGAGGGTCGGTCAGGTAAATTTGAAAGGCTCAAACCGAGGACCGGAAAGAGAGTCGAGGACGAGTCAAGAATAGATCCTCATACGGGAAAACCGTGGGCTAGGATGGTGTACAAGCCAGTCCGATGCTTGAAGAAAGTTCCGTTGAAGACTATGCCACATGATGTTCTCGCAAACATGAAGTGGTGGTACATAGACAACGAAACAGCAGAAGCCGTAATGGAGGATCAAGAAGAGAAGACGATTTTGAGAGTATATGATCCGCTACACCTGATCAACCTATCTAAGGATGACCTGAAGAAGCTACATGATCAGCCTATCTTCTTTCACGAAGGATGGAGATCTGAAGCCAGGAAGTTCCAGAAGATAGTGAGAATATGTATACATATAGGTCTATATACAGGAAATAGTCTATATGGTCCAAGTTCTTAGTCAAAATGTAAATAGTTAGAAGTTATCGTCAAGGGGGAGTCTGTTCTTACTCTGTGTGACGATATCAATCTAAGTTTTGATAGCATTTTGTGTAAGTCAAGTAACTTGGTATTGAATATTGACTAGTGTTGGATATATGTGGTTATGTGTGTTTGATATTTTAGTTGTTTGTATGTTTGAACTTGGTGTAATGTATTACAAGAAGTTCAAACATAAAGGTCAAAGATAAATTCAAACATAAGTTAAAACATAAGTTCAAATATAAGTTTGATATGTGAGGTTCGACTTTGAGGTAAATTCGAATTTGTCATGGAGGACAAATTCGAATGGGCCTTGGGCTTGATTCGAATTTGTCCCAGACAAACTCGAATATGTCAGTATAAATAAGGGTTAATTCGATTAATTTTCAGACTCTTGCAGACGTTTATCAGAGTGATTAGCAAAGGCGATCTCGAACTTGCAAGTTTCCAGAGAGTTGTTTTAGAGAGAATCATCGTGTAGGGCGTTCTAAGTCGTTCGTCTATCACTGTGGTAGTCTCCATGTTTACGTGTGTGTGATCTTACCGTCAAGCCGCTTACGAGGATTCCGCACTCGTTGGACAGTGACGCGTCGAGATAGATCCGTAGAGTCAAGACCTTACAGAATCTGTGGGTGAGAAATTAGTTCAGGATAGCCTCCACCCTTAGGAGGCTCCAAGCAATATTTTTGATGGCATAGAGAATTATCAGCCTAAATATTCAAATGTGTTAAATGAGAAAGAGTCAAAGACTAAGTCTGATTCTGAACGAGATATTCTGGAGGCTGCAAATCCTTCACCATAAGTTGGTCTTCATGGTACTCGACTCGTTGTGTGGCCACAAACAGTTCAACAACAATCATTCAGTCTCTGCGATGAAGAAGGGGATGATAAAGAGTTTGTGGCACTCGAAGAGGCGTTGGTTGCAAGGCACCAAAGGGCTAAGAGCCAAAGTATTGATTAGTCAGGGCCTTATACATCAACAGCCACCGCTCCATCAGCAAGCACCACATCAGGTCCATCAACATCCACATTGACAGACACTCAAAGCCTTTCTCAAAAAAAAGCTAAAGTTGGTCTCCAGACAGTCCAAATTCTTCAACTCACAAGGGTAGTCACTGAGCTACAACAACATAACATGAAGTTCGATCAGAATAATGTCTATTTGAATCAGACTGTGGCAGCCCAACAACAACAGATCGCAACTCTTCAAGCCCTACTAGAGCAGATTTTGAAATACTGTGCTGCTCAGGGGGAGAGTAGTTCTAGAAGTGATGAGTTGAGGGGGTCGGCGCAGAGAGGACGATGGAGACGACCCCAGCGCACAAAAAGAAAGTGAGCTAGCAGATGTATCTCAAGAGACTGCTCAGCAAGCTAACATTCAGGGGGAATCTGGATCATTAGGAGTGGAAAAGGGAAAAGGCAAGGGTCCAGAAGTGATAGAAGATATTGAAGAAGATCTGACCGGAGCCTTGTTAGATTTGGATGAGGAAGTCATCAGATTCAGTTTTGAAGATGAAATAGACCAGGAGGATCTTGAGGAAGGTGAATTTGTTCCTGAATATGCACATGAATGGAAGTCTGATGATGAAGTAATCGTAGATGAAGATGATGAGGTTGATGAAGTAGTTGTACACAAGCAACCTGTCACTGAAGAATACGTGAATGAAGATCAGAGTCCGATAGACCTGGAGATGCTAAGATCTGCACTAAATGTTGAATCAGATACTGAAGGGCCTGACAGGGAACTTACTTAAGAAGGAAATAAGAAGATGGTGGTTCCGAGAAGAGGAGAGGATAAAGGACTTGGCAACAAAGAAGATGATGAATATTCCAAATCCATGGAAGCTATCAGGTGGAATTCTTAGCTAAAATATGATAGAGAAATGCAGCTTTTCATCATAAAAAGAAGAAACAGTCTTCAGTACTTAAAAATAAGGCTCAAGGATTTAAACTCATTGCCAAAATGTGAAGTTAAGGCATTAGCCTGGAAGGAGCTTCTGAACATTGGAGACGACCCTTATGCTGAAGTCATTGCAAAGATCATCAGAAGATAGGGTCGGTCTAGATAGTTTGAATGGCTGAATCCGAGGCTTGGCAAATGAATCATGACCATGGGTAAAAAATTATTACAAGCCAGTCATGTGTCTGAAGAAAGTTCCGTTAAAGCCTATGCCACAAGATGTTTTGAGAAACTTGATGTGATGTTATGCCGAAAGTGAGACGGTTGAGGCTGTAATGGAAGATAAAGATGAAAAGGTGATTTTGAGAGTTTATGATCCTTTACACCTAGTTAACCTATCTCAGCACGATCTCCAAAAGCTTCATGATCAGGCAATATTCTTTGATGAAAATTGGAGGTCAATGGGCTGAAAATATCAGTGGGTGGTTAAGGTGTGTGTTAAGAAAGGATTGTATGCTGGTAGCAACCTAAACAAGCCTAGATCTGCATATCAATGAATATCTACTATAAGCTATCGTCAAGGGGGAGTCTGTTGGTACACCCGATCTGACAATATCAGTCTAGTTTTGTAATATATAATCATTTGTAATAGATAGGCTTTATTAATACGAGTCATGTTTATTTATTCACATTTATGGATTAATTTCATGATTGTGTATGTTGTTTACGTTTGCATTTGCATGTTAAGTTCATGATTCTTAGATAAGTTCATAAGGCTATGAAGTTATGAGAATAAATTCATAAGTCATAGGATACGAACATAAGTCTCATAAGTTCGTACGAACTTAGCCATGCTAAGTTCATGCGCTTTAACCAATAAGTTCGTGGGCTTGGGCCATGCACGAACTTAAGGGTTATAACATAAACTTATTTGTGTTATTTCAAGTGAATTCGATATTTTAGACTTTCAGAGCTTCGTGAGTGCACACAGAGGAACTAGAAAGCATTTCTCAGTGTTTAGGAGCAATACATCGTGTAGGTCGGCTTTCTATCGGCTAATATCTTGTTCGGCTCCGTGTTTCCGTGTGATCGATCCATTAAACATCAAACGAGGATTCCACATTCGTTTGACGATGTTCACGCCTAGATTTGATTCGTAGGCAGTGGACCTTACATTACCTTTATTTTATCTCTGTCCTCCTAAAAAGAGCAACGTTGGTACACCCTGTGTGACGATAGCAGTCTAGATATGTAATACATAGTCATATGTAATAGACGAGGATTTATTAATACAAGTCATGTGTGTTTGATTGTGTATGATGTTTACATTTGCATGTTAAGTTCTAGATTGTAAAGATAAGTTATTGATTGTGAAGATAAGTTCTTAAGGCATAAAGCCACGAACTTAAGTCACACCATACGAACTTAGCTAGCCTATGTTCGTAACTTCTTGGGCTTGAACTTATAAGTTTGTGGGCTTGGGCCTGAAGGAACTTAGGTGTTATAATATGAACTTAATCAGTTAATTTCAATAACTTTCGTGAAATACGAATTTTAGAGCGAGTATCAGTTGACATATGAGCTGGAATGGTTTTTAAGATAATTTTAGGAATAATACACCGTGTGGGGTCGGTTTTCTTATCGACTAGCATCGTGTTCGACTCCGTGTTCCTCGCGTGACCTCTTTGTTAAGCGTCTAACGAGGATTCTGCACTCGTTGGACGACGTCGCGCCTTGATCCGATCCGTAGACGTGGTCTCCTTACAAGTGGTATCAGATACATTATTTGATTGTACTTGCTGTTCTTCACGATTCGTCGAACATTCAAAGGTTTCTTCGCGTTCTTACGGATAAATCACGTGATTTCGAAGTTTTCAGTATTTTTCGAGCAATTTTATTGGCAAATAATCATCTTAGTTCAGCTTTTCAGTCGAAATCATTGTTTTAAATCTTAAAAGCATTGATTTAATCTAAAATTTTGAAAAAGTTGAATTTTTGGCCGTTTCTCGATCCTGCGGCCCTCAAACTTAAGGGGTGTTTTTAGGGTTCTTCGAACTTGTCAGACACTCCTCCACGAACATAAGCAGTCTCGAACTTGTAAGTTATTTCGAACTTGTCAGGGTTTCAAAGTTGTCTGGTTAGGGTTTCAAGATTTTGACTGGGTTCGAACTTGTCAGAATATCGATCTTATTCATCCTCGAACTTTTCAGAAGTGATTTAGGATTTCTCGAATTTGAAGTCCTTCGAACTTTGTTGATCTCGAAATTAACGTTATAATGAATTCAATTTAGAAAACACTTTTGAACTTAAAATTTATACAAACTTAATTAAGTCAGTAAGATTTACACAAGTTATTGGAAATGGACCATGAATTATGCAAATCCAATTCACCACCCAAGCTAATAAAGATAGAGTACTATTACTGGTGGATAGATAGATTTGCTGACTTTGCCCGATTCAATGATAAGCGTATGTGGATATGCGTTGACGAAGGCTATGTTCCCCCAACACAAGAGCTCGAAGGCAGATTAAAGGTATCGTCTTATCAACATATGAAAGACGACAAGAAGATTTATGAGGCTGAGAATCGAGCTTTATCGTCAATAGGAATGACATTACCTTTGGATATTCTACACACCTTTAAACATCACAGAACCTCCAAAGAACTATGGGAAGCATTGGAGAAAAGGTATGAGGGAAATCCTAGGGTTAGGAAAGGGAGAACAGAATTACAGAAGCAACAATTTGCTATCTTCAAAGGGCTAAAGAATGAGACCTTGGATGACATAATCACAAGGTTCTTCCATCTTTTAACTGAGCTTGATAATCAATGGGTTGAGTATCCAGAGTCAGAAAAGATAGAAAAGCTTCTTGATGCTTTACCAGCGAAGTGGAAGATGTACACTATGCTGATAAAACATGATGAAGAGAAATTGGAATCGCTTACTCTAGAAGAAGTCATTAGAACTCTGAGGGCCTATAACTTTAAGTTACAGAAGAAGGAGAGGGAGATTGATCAAGTACAAGATCCTGAAATGTACTTCGGGAAATCAAAGTCATCAACTTCTAGTGAACTGAAGTCAGGGGCTACTGCGTTTTTTTTTTTGGAGAAGAGGAAGGTCTACTAGTTGAAGCTGAAGAATCTAGTGGTAGAGCATTCTTAGGGTTTTTAAAACCAGAAGATAAACCACATCATTCAGGATCAACCTCTCAAGGCTATACAAAAATGCCTATGAGTGCTGAAACAGTTGAGGAGCATCTAAACCTTCTAGCTTGCGTTCAAGGTAAAATCAAAGATTCCGCTCTATGGGAAGAGGACTATGATCAGGTAGATCCAGACGACTTATGGAGAGAACTGGCCATGGTAACGCATAGGGTTAAACAGTTTATGAAGAGAACTGGAAGGAACCTGAATGTGAGTAACAATGTTGGTTTTGATAAGTCAAAGGTGAAGTGTTACAATCACCAAGGATTCGGACATTTTGCTAGAGAATGTCAAAGACCAAAGGTTGAGAACTATCAAAATTTGGGAAGACAGAATTCCGGTAGTCCAGGGAATCAAGTTGCAATAGCTAGTTTGTTAACGAATGTATCTTCTAACAGATATCTAGATGGTACATATGATTGAAGTACTCATCCGGAGTCTAATGCTAGAGCCTTTATGGCTGAAGTAACAAAGATGGATAGCGGAGCTGAAGCAGAAAAGGAGGACACCCAGCAGTCTGATACAATTCCTTTGGTATTGGAAAAATCTGAGGAGCACACCGCTCTAGAGTTTACAGCTCAGATGAAAGACATGGAATCAGATTGTAAAAAGGTATCTTTTAACTTTTCTACGTTTCATTATTTATGTGTTGTATGTACTATGTTAAATGATAAATTAAACCTAGTGCTAGAATCACTTACCTTCATGACAGCTCAAAACCAATTCTTAAAATCCGAAAATGCTAGTTTGTTAGATATTCAGGAAGATCTTACGGCCAGAATGAAAGTAGATGCTCAAGATGTTGTAGCTCTAGAAGATAAACTGAGTGAGCAGTGTGTTAGGAATGAGTTAATTTATGAGCATATAGAGTCATGGACCAAAGAGATCTCCCTAAAAGATAAAGAATTAGCAGAGGCTAGAGTTAAAGTTGCAGAGGCAAATAGTAGAATTGAAAAGTTTAGGAACTCATCCCTGAACCTAGGAAAAAACTTAGAATCGCAGAGACTGTCTAACAAACTAATGGGCATAGGATATCAAGATGTTCCACCACCATTCAATAATAACTATGTGCCTCTCCTTAAGGATAAGACCAAAGAACTCGTTGAATCAGAGGAAACAATTCTAACTGAGACTGATAAGGCATCAACAACTGAAGTGTCTACAATAACACATAAGGTTAAGAAAACTGTTAAGTTTGTGCAATCTTCTAGGTAGACAAAACTAGAAGAGGCAAAAACTGTGAGTGATAATAACCAAGAGCTATTGAACACAATAGTTGAAACAAAAGAACAGGGCATTAGCGAGACTCCTATGTCAAAGAGTGCATATCAAAAGCCTATTGATAAAATGTCTTGGTTTTTAGATATCATGAAAAAGGTCACGTTGCTTCTAGTTGTCCCAATAAGAAAGCAGACTCTACACCGATCGTAGGGAAACCAGACTAACCAGCCTTGAAATCAGTACCTAGTATTGGAAACACGTGTAGTTCTCAAACATCTGAGAAGAACTTGAATGCAACACAATAAATAGGTCCTAAACAAACGCAGGTGACAATCAGACAAAATGAAAGGATTAGGACTAATTCACCGAATAGAGTCCCTGACCAATCAAGGTCTTGACCACAACCTGTCTTTACGAATACTACACCTAAGAGAAGTTATACTCCAGTTAGGTCTCATACTCCTAATAGACATCAGACACCTGGAAGAGCCCATGGGTATAACAGTGAAATGCATTATAATAGAAATTACTCCAGGGCTCCACAACAAATGATAACTCAAAGGCCAACAGTGAATATAAATCACTCAGCTCCACAACAGGTTCTTAATAAAAAAACCAAGTCACCTGAAAGGAGAGATGGGTATTTGAAAGAGTTCAAGTATATGGACGAATATGGTATTACCAAGTCAGTCATGGCTCGGGTTCCCCGTGATAACTAACTCTTTTCTTTCATGTGCAGTAGTTAACTACAGGTCTTAACAACAAAAGGTTCATAGATAGTGGTTGCTCTCGTCACATTACTGGGGAAAGAAGTCTAATATGAGACTTATAGAGTGGATATAAGGGGTTTGTATCATTTGCTGGGAATCACTGGATTCGGAGAAGTTACTAATGGGATGATTACACTTGATCAAGTGTACTATGTAAATAAGATTGATTGCAATCTCATTAGTGTATCTCAGATTTGTGATAAACAAAATTCAGTACTCTTTACTGATAAAGAAGCGTTAGTGCTAAAGCCGGGATTCAAGATCCCTGAAGAGTGGATTATGATGAGAGCTCTAAGGGTGAATGATCTGTACATGATGGACATGTCCGTAGCAGATTCATCAATGGGTTCTATTCAGAAGCTTCAGAATCTGAATCTTTACTGTGGCACAGACGTATGGCACACTTGCAATTAAAGAAGATGAATTTCATCATGAAAAATGGCCTTGTGCAAGGTGTTGCACTGAAGAGTTCTGAGTTGATGATAAGTGGGTACCGTGCAAAAAGGGAAAACAACATAAGAAGTCACACAAATCAAAAACTCACAACTCAATTGCTTCCACCTTCGATTTGCTGCATATAGATCTCTTCAGTCCAATCAACAAAAGGAGTATAGGTGGGAGTTGGAATCCTTTAGTTATTACTGATGTTATCTCACGTTTTTCTTGGGTTTTCTTTCTAGGTACAAAGGACGAGACAGCAGGCACGCTGATTGGGTAATTAGACCAAGTTGAGAACTCATACGGGAAAAGGGTAAAACGTATCAGGAGTGATAACAGAACAAAATTTATAAATGCAGTAATTGGTGTATATTGGCTAACTAAACACATGATGCATCAATTTAGTGCACCATATGAGCCACAACAAAATGGGGTGGCAGAAAGGAAAAACAGGACTTTGATTGAGGCAGCAATGACTATGCTCTCGGATTCAATGCTTCCAACCATGTTTTGGGGGGAGGCACTGAACACCGTTAGTCATATTTTAAACAGAGGCCTTACTGTCAAATCTTTATACAAAACCTGTTATGAAAGTTTGAATAAAAAAACCACCAAATTTAACTGACTTTGAACCGTTTGGGGTGCCATGTACTTTATTAAAAACGAAACATCAACCTATGTTTGGTGAAAAGGCTGACGAAGTATATACTTCCTGGATTATGTCCCAAATTCACAAAACAAGAGGGTTTTTAATAAAACTACTAGTATAGTTGAAATCGTGTTTAACATTGCTGTAACAAGTTATTCATATGAACCCCAAATTGGTCCAGAATGGTTATTTGATTATGACTCAGTACTTGAATCATTTAACATTCCTTTCAGTGGTGATGCAGGAACTGTGGAAAACGACTTCTCATCTTTAAATCTTAATGACGAGGGTAGAGTCTTTCAAAATTCAAGCATTCCCACAACATCTGATAATGTAACGACAGTAGATGGGGTCTCCAACAAATGATGAACCTGTGTTGCCTACGGATGAGAATCAGAAAAATAATTTAGTCTTAGAAGACAGTTATCATGGGGAGAATGTACTGTCTGAGGTCACACCCACATTAGGTTAATTAGGATCAAATTTGGGAGACAATATTCTATTCGATGAAATTGAGACATCAAGGGTAAATAAGGATCGTCTGATTGAAGATATCAACGGGAATAGTAACAGAGTGCTGTTACCGATGATCAATGACTCTGAGGCATTTCATACTTGTTTATACTCGTGTTTCAGTTCCCAAGTCGAGCCAAAGAATGTTCAAATGGCTCTGAAGGACAATTCTAGAGTTGAAGCTCTGCAAGAGGAACTATCGCAGTTCAGAAAGCTAGAAGCCTGAGAGTTAGTGCCTTTACCTCGTGGAGAAGTTGCTATAGGGACCAAATGGGTCTTTAAGTGCAAACGTGATGATCGGGGTATACTTACTCGTAAAAAGGCAAGACACGTAGTCAAAGGGTTCAACCAAGAAGAAGGGATTGATTATAATGAGGTGTTCGCACCAGTAGCGAGGCTTGAGGGTATCCGATTGTTTCTAGCCTTCGCGTCCTTCAAAGGCTTCAAAGTATATCAGCAAGACGTCAAAAGTGCCTTCTTGTACGGTAAAGTGAAGGAGTTGGTGTATGTTTAGCAACCTCCAGGGTTTACTGATCCCAAGTATCCAAACAGAGTATATAGATTGGATAAGGCTCTGTATGGGTTGCATCAGGCACCTAGGTCATGGTACGAGACAATGTCTACTCACCTCTTAGATAATGGGTTTGAAAGAGGGAGGATAGATAGTACATTGTTCGTTAAGAGGAAAGGTGAAGATTTCATACTGTGTAAGGTCTGCTATCTACGGATCTTATCTTGACGCCACACCTTCCAACGAGTGCGGAATCCTTGTTAGTGGCTTGACAGTAAGACCACGCACACCGAAACACGGAGACTACCACGGTGATAGATGAACAACTAGAATGCCCCAACACGATGATTCTCTCCGAACGAAACTCTCCAAATGCTAGCAAGTTCGAGATCGCCCTTTTGCTTAAACTCTCTGAAATCTGACAAGTCTCTGCCCAAAGTCCCATAATTAATCGAATTAACCCTTAATTATACTGACAGGTTCGACTTTGTCTAGGACAAATTCGAACTTGGCCCAAGGCCTATTCGAACTTGTCCTCTTAGATAAGTTCGAACTTAGCCTAAAGTCGAACCTTATCTTTCAAACTTATGTTTGAACTTATGTTTTATCTTATGTTTGTATTTATTTTTGAGTTTCATGTTTGAACTTGTTGTAATACGTTACGCTAAGTTCAAACATACAATTAATCAATATCAAACATACATAGACAAATTCAAACTTAGACGGTGTATATCACTTTAATATTTATGCTGCCTTATGTGTGAAAGCTCAACACTTACAGTTTGTTTAGACGGTGCTAATTTTCGTCACTTTGAACCTATGATTCTAAGACTTAACTCATTTTTTTATTGTTTTTCATGATTTTCTCTCTTTTTTCTATTGTTTTTCACTTTTAAGAAAAATAAGTTGATAAAGTAACGTACTAACTTACTTAAAAAGGAAATAAAAACTGCTAAGGTCAAGCTACTCAGGATTATGCATGCCATTGAGTTGAACTAACAACTCAAAGCATCACTTATCAAATGCTTTAGTGAATAAATCTGCATTTGTGTCTTCCGTTGCAACTTTACTAGTTTAATCAAATTCTTTTCAGCACAATCACATATGAAATGATGTCTTATGTCTAGGTGCTTTGCTTTAGTGTGTTTAACTGGATTATTGGTTATAGAAATAGTTGATTGATTATCTATCCTAATGGGAGTATGAGTATAAGTCAAACCGTAATCCCACATTTGTTGTTGGATCCAGAAAACCTGTGAACAGTTGCTACCAGCAGCTACATACTCGGCCTCGGATGTTGATACGGCTACCGAAGTTCGTTTCTGGCATTGCCAGGATACGAGTCTCCCTCCAAGGAATGATAACCACCAATTGTTGATTTCCGGTTCAAGCTACATCCACCATAGTCAGAATCCGTGTATGCCTCCAATTCCAGATCTCCATCAGCACGATACCAAAGTCCCAACTTAGGTTTCGACTACAGGTATCTCAGAATTCGCTTCACGTCTTTCATATTAATCTCCTTTGGATTTTCTTGAAACCTAGCACGAATCCACACAACAAACATAATGTCAGCTCTAGAAGCAGTTAACTACATGAGTGACCCGATCATGGCCCGATATAAAGTTGAATCCACATCAGTATCACTTTCTGTACCCGGTCCGAGATTGTAATTCACTAGAATCGGAGTACTAAAGTGTGCGTCAGCTTTGTTCTTTACATCCTGAAGCACTCCAAAATGTCGTAGACGTACTTCGTCTGATAGATAAACATTCCTTCTTTCCTTTGTTCAACTTGCAAACCAATAAAAGAAGTTCAGCTCTCCCATAGCACTCATCTCAAACTTCAACTTCATGACCTTCTCAAAGTCTTTGCACCTCTGTTCGTTTAACGACCCGAAAATGAGGTCGTCCACGTACACTTGTACCAAGATGGAGTCTTCTCCTTTTCTTTTCACGAACAATGTACTATCAATTCTCAATCTCTCAAACCCGTTGTCCAAAAGATGAGTTGAAAGTGTCTCATTCCAAGCCCTTGGTGCCTGATGCAATCCGTACAGAACCCGATCAAGTCGATATACTCTGTAGGGATACTTTGGATCAGTAAACCCAGGCGGCTGGTTGATGTACACCAATTCCTTCACCTTGCCGTACAGGAATGCACTCTTGACATCATGTTGGTAAACCTTAAACCCTTTGAAGGACGTGAAAGCCAGAAACAAACTAATTACCTCGACCCTTGCCGCTGGTGCAAACAATTCGTTATAATCAATTCCTTCTTCCTGGTTGAATCCTTTTACCACAAGTCTTGCCTAGTTACGAGTAACTATACACCCATCATACCTTTTTCACTTAAAGACCCATTTTGTTCCTATTGCAACTTCTCCTCGAGGTAACGACACTAACTCCCACACTTCAAGTTTTCTGATCAGTGACAGTTCTTCTTGCATGGCTTCAACCCAAGAGTTGTCTTTTAGTTCCATTTGCACATTCTTCGGCTCTACTTGCGAGAAAAAACACGAGTATAAACACGTCTGAAATACCTTAGAGTTGTAGATCATCGATAATAGCACCATGTTATTATTCAAACTACTCCTAGTTTTCACGCCGGTATTCGGATTCCCTATGATACTCTCAATTGGATGATCCTTGTTTATTCTCAATGTCTCAGTCTCATCGACTTGAAGATTATCTCCTAAGTTAGATCCTATTTCACTTAACGGGGGTAGGACTTCAGACGGTATATTCTCTTCCTCATGATCACTATCCTTAGAGTTAGAATTATTCGTCTGATTCTCATTTGTAGGTAATTCAGGTTCATTCTCAATTGGAGACCCATCTTTTGTCGTTGTAGGCTAAGATGTTGATAGGATGCTTGACTTTTGAAAACTTTGGTACTCGTCATTAAGGTTTAAAGATGAGACGTCATCTTCCACTGTACCTGCATTTCCACTAAAAGGTATGTTAAATGATTCAAACAAAGAGTCATAATCAAATAACCATTCCGGAACAGTTTGGTGTTCATGTGAATAACTTGTTACATCTATGTTAAACACAATCTCAACTGTACCATTTGTTTTGTTAAAAACCCTCTTGTTTGGTGAGTTAGGGACATAACCTAGGAAGTATCCTTTGTCAGCCTTTTCACCAAACTTAGGTTGATGTTTTGATTTCAATAAAGTACACGGTACCCCAAATGGATCAAAGCCACTTAAATGAGGTGTTCTTTTATTCAGAACTTCATAACAGGTTTTGTTCAGTGATTTGACCGTAAGGACCCGGTTTAAAACGTGACACGCGGTATTCACTGGCTCCCCCCAAAACATGGCTTGAAGCTTTGACTCCGACAGCATTGTCCGTGCTGTGTCAATCAAAGTCCTGTTCTTACGTTCTGCCACACCATATTGTTGTGGCTGATAAGGTGCACTAAATTGATGCACTATGCCTTTGGATAGGCAATATACACCAATTAATGTGTTTTTAAATTCGGTTCCGTTATCACTCCTGATACGTTTTACCCTTGTCCCGTATGAGTTCTGGGCTTGGTCTAAGAACCCAATCAAACAATACCAACTACCACCTATGCTTCTTTTGTTGGTTGGACCGAAGAGATCCATATGCAGCAAATCGAAGGTGTAAGCTATCGAGTTCTGAGTCTTTGACTTGTGTGACTTCTTCTGTTGTTTTCCTTTTTTGCATGGGACACACTTGTCATCGAACTGAAAACACTTCAGTGGAACACCTTGCACAGGACCATGTTTATTGATGTAATTCATTTTCCTTAGGTGCAAGTGTACCATGCGTCTGTGCCATAAGATGGATTCGGACTCTAAAGCTTTGGATAAAAGATAGATTGTTCCCATTGACGAATCTGATATGTTCATGTCCATCTTGTACAGATCATTCTTCCTTGGGACTCTCATCATGATCCACTCTTCAGGTTTTTTGAATCCTGGCTTCAGCACTAACGCTTCAGTTTTAGTAAAGAATATGATCATGTTTATCAACTTGGTGAAGTTGATCAAGTGTGATTGTCCCATTAGTGACCACTCCAGTTCCAGTGATATGACCTCCCTTTTTCCCACCGAATGATACAAATCCCTTCTTCCCACCCTTGAAGTCTGTGAGTAGACTCCTTTCCCCAGTCATGTGACGAGAGCAACCACTATCGACGAACCACTTGTTGTTATGACCCATAGTTAGCTCTTGCACCTGAAAGAAAACAAGATAGTTCTCACAGGGAACCCAAGCCATGACTGACTTGGTAATACCATTCTCATCCACATACGTGAACTCCTTCAAATACCCATCTCTCCTTTCAGGTGACTTGGGTTTTTGATTGAGAACCTGTTGTGGTGCTAAGTGATTAATATTCACTCTTGGCCTTTGGGTTGGCATTTTCTGTTGAGCCCTTTACTAGTTTCTATTATAAGGCATTTCAGTATGATATCCCTGGGCTCTACCTAGTGTACGTTGTCTTTGAGGAGTATGAGACCTAACTGTAGTGTAAGCCATTATAGGTGTTGTACTCCTATAAACTTGAGGTGGTCCTGACCTAGACTGACTAGGGACTCTATTTGGAGGACTTGTCCTAATCACTTCTTGTTGTCTGACCGACATTGATATTTGGTTAACAGCTATCCTAGGTGTTGCATTCACATTTCTCTCCATATGTAAAGAGTTACTTTTGCTAGCATTGCTAGGTTCTTGTTTTAGGATTGGTTGTTCTGGCTTTCCTACAGTAGGTCTAAACTCTGGTTTAGAGGGTGTAGACTCAACTTTCTTATAAGGACAGCTAGACACAACATGTCACTTTTCATGACATCTAAAGCAGGACATCTTATCAATCGACTTCTTATAAGTGCCCTTTGATTTCGGTGTCTCACTAATGTCATTTTCTTTCGTTTCAACTACAATGAGTACTTCCTCTAGCTAATTATTATCCTGATGTTGAGGCACATAATTATTGTTGAAAGGTGGAGGACTCTCTTGATAACCTAATCCTGCTGGTTTCTTAGACTGTCGTTGACCTTCTATGATTTTCCCTAGGTTTAGAGATAAGTTCCTAAACTTTTCTAGCTTACTATTTACCTCAGCAACCTTAACTCTTGATTCTGCTAGTTCTACCTCCTTAATGGTAAGTTCTTTGGTTAAAGCTTCAACATGCTCATACATAAGTTTTATCATGACACATTGTTCACTTAATTTGTCTTTTTGAACTATGACATCCTGAGCATCTGCTTTCAGCTTATTCCGTAGATCTTCCTTAATATCTAAGAGGCTAGCATTATCTGATTTTAGCGATTGGATCTGAGCAGTTAAGTTGTAATGTGTTTCTATTACTAAGTTTAACCTATCATTTAAAGTAACACTTAAAACACATAAATCATGGAATGTAGAAAAGTTGAGAAGTACCTTTTTGTGCTCCGATTCCACGTTAGCCATTTTAGCAGCAAACTTCAAAATGGTCTGCTCCACTGACTTTTCCACCATCAAAGGACTTGTATCTTTCTACTTGGTGTCCTCTACAACTTCTTCAGCTCCGTCATCCTCAGTCTCAGTTACTTCAGCCATATAGGCTCTAACATTAGACTCTAGATGAGTACTCCAATCATAAGTCCCATCAAGATGTTTGTTAGATGAGACATTTGTTAACAACCCGGCGACGGCAGCTTGATTCCCAGAACCACTAGATTGATATCTTCCTTCAGTCTGATTCGTATAGTTCTCTAGTTTGGGTCTGTGAAACACTCTTGCAAAGTGTCCTAATCCTTGGGAATTGTAACACTTAACTTTGGATTTGTCAATCCCAACCTTGTTGTTGCCTACGTTCAGATTTCTCTGTTTTCTTTTCATGAACCGCTTGACTCTCTGAGTCACCATGGCCAGTTGCCATTGTAGGTCCATTTCCTCCAAGTCATCAGGATCCACCTGATCGTAGTCTTCTTCCCATAACGCAGGATCGTTTATCTTCCCTTGAATGCAATTGTCGTATGTTGCGACAAACGAAGCTAAAAGATTCAGATGATGTTCAGCCGATTGGGCACTCATAGGCATCTTTGTGTAATGTTGAGAAGTAGATGCTGAATGAGCCGGTTTTTCTTCTGGTTTAGAATACCCTATGAATACCCGACTACTAGATTTTTCTGACTCAACTGGGATAGGATCTTCTCCCGAGTAGAATGTTGTAGCTGCTTACTTCAGTTCACTAGCTGTTGACGGTTTTGTCTTTCCAAAATACATTTCTAGATCTTGGACCTGATCATATTCTCGTTCCTTCTTCTGTAACTAAAAGTTGTATGCCCTCAGCGTTCCTATAACTCCTTCTAGAGTAAGAGTTTCAAAATTTTCATCATCATGCTTTGTAAGCGTCGTGTACATTTCCCACATCGCATGTAAAGCATCCAAAAGCTTTTCTATCTTCTCAATCTCTTGATAATCAACATTGTGATTATCAAGTTCCGTCAGTAGATGATAGAATCTTGTTATGGTCTCATCACACTTTTCGCTTTTCAGTGCTTTGAAAATGGCAAACTGCTATTTCAGTATCTCAGTCCTTCCCTTGCGAACCTTTTGATTTCCCTCACACCTCTTCTCTAGAGCATCCCATAGCTCTTAAGCAGTCCGATGATTTCTTAAGGTGTGTAGAATTTCTTGAGGTAACAACATACGAATAATGGAGAAATCTCGGTTCTCGACCTCATAAAGTTTCTTGTCATCATCTTTCATATTCTGATAACTTCAGATTCTTTGTCGGCCCTCTAACTCTTGCGTAGGAGGAATATAACCCTCATCGATGCAAATCCACATACGCATGTCGTTGAATCGAGCAAAATCAACAAACCTATCCTTCCACCAATAGTAGTCCTCCAATTTCATCAGCTTTGGCGGAGAATTTGCTTAGCCGACCTCGTAGTCCATTTCTATGAATTTTTGCAAACTCGACATGTTTCCTAAAACTTTTGTTTTCGAACTTAAACAATTTAATTTAAAATAAACCCCTTCAAACTTAGATAAGTTCGAATTGATTTAATTTTAAAAAAAAATTTTGAAAATTAAATTCGAATTTCTTTATGTTCGAACTTAACAAGTTCGAATGACTGCAAGTTCGAACCTCTGACAATTTCGAAGAAACCCTAATTTTCTGACAAGTTCGAAGGAACCCTAATTTTCTGACAACTTCGAATTTGAAAAATTCGAATCTCACCCATATTCGAATGAAGCCCTAAATTAAGTTCGTGAGGAGCGTATTCTGACAAGTTCGAATGAACCCTAATACCTCCTTATGTTCGAGCGTCGCAAGTTCGAGTACGACCAAAAATTCGATTTTTTCAAGTTTTCAGATTAAACCAATGTGTTTAAGATTAAAAACAATGATTTTGACTAAGTGAACTAATATGAAATTTTCTCCGTTACCTTGCTTGTGGAACTCAGAAAACTATGAAAAACGTGATTTTTCCCGTAAAACGTCAAGAAGCCAAGAATGTTTAGATGAACACTCTTTATTGCTCTGATACCACTTGTAAGGTCACCTACCTACAGATCTGATCTTGACGCGATACCTTCCAACGAGTGCGGAATCCTCGTTAGGGGTTTAACGGATCGATCACGCACACAAAAACCGGAGACTAACACAATGATAGACGTTAACAATGAACGTCCAGAAATGTGAATCTCTCCAAACCACTCTCTGAAACACTCACAAGTTCGTATGTGCACAATACGAGCTCTGAAAGCTAATCTCTGCGAACCTTAATCAAAACTGACTAATTCTTAATTATAGAGCTAAACTTCGAACTTAACCTAGATAAGTTTGTTTAGGCCCAGCCCACGAACTTGTCCACTATAAGTTTGAACCTGGCCTTTGAACTTATTCTTTAACTTGTGTTTGAACTTATCTTTGAACTTATGCTTGAACTTATCTTTGAACTTATCTTTGAACTTATCTTTCAACTTAAGTAAACATCAATCACAAACAAGATCAAACATTCATAACCAATATCAAACATATGTATTAACTTGTAATTACAAAGCCTGAACTATTATCAAAGACTATCTACACCTAGACTACTATCTTCACACAGAATGCAGGAACATAAGTGATGTTTTAGACTGATTTAATGGCTAAACTTTGAATATTTTGAGTTTAAAGTAACTAAAAAACAAGGTGGTTTAAATCACGAAGTTTTAGGTTATATAACTTAAAAATTAATCATGAATAAGCTTGATTAGAAACTATTAGGACTAGATTCATTAGTCATTTAAGTCTAAAAAGGTTTAAATCATGAGTTTGACATTAACATTGCCGACTTCGAACTTGTTCTACATGTCTCGAACTTGACGGGTCTACGAACCTAAATAAAATATCTACAAGTTCGTAGACTAACAAGTTCGAAGGAGTTTCTCGAATTTGCTAATAAGTTCGAAGGTCATCAGATTGTTCAAACTTAAGTAAGTGCGAATAGATCTTTTGAAATTCTTGAACTTATAGTTTAGTTCGAAGGTGATGAAGTTCATTCGAACATAATCAAGTTCGAATGATTCTAGAAAATTTCCAAAATTTAATTTTTCAGTTTTGTAATTGTTTGCTATGTGTGCAGGATTGGCAGATCGTGCTTTCATCAATAAGCACAATATGATCATCTACATAGACCTCCAAGCAGCGGAGGCGTAGCCATACAGACAAGTCTTGGAGTTTTTGACCCGCTCAAGGGTTGCATATGAGTTGCCTCACAACCCGACTCTCATTATTCAATACATTAGACAATTTTGGGGAACTCTGCACGTCGATAGTTCCGTAGTACCTGCAGTTTTGAGGGCTACAGTCAATGGTCAAGGGATCTCATTTTCGGCAATAAATCTTAGAGAAATTCTTCAGTTAGGGTTAGCAGACCAAGAATATGGTCAGATAGATTTTCCTGCAAGTATAAGACAACCGGCCTTCCAATGAATGGGCTATGCTCAAGATTTGACCAAAGCATCCTACGTGAAAAGTGGTCTAATAGGACAATGGAGATATTTGATGCACGTTATGTTGGTTTGTTTTGCACTAAAGAAAGCCGATTTTGATACGATGATATCCAAGCTTCAATCAGGGATGATCTCGTTCGTCTACAATAAGCCATTCAGCTTCTCGGGCTTTTTCTTTAGAGATTTTGTTCACCAAATAACAGCTCCCACCCGTGAAAGATTTTTGCTTTACCCCCGATTCGTGATGATGATCATCAGTCACTTTTTGCCAAATCTACCACTCTTTTCAGAAGTAGTTGCAGTGGCAGCGGTTGATAGGCGCATCTTTGCTGACTGCCAGACACAAAAGTCCAGAAATGGCGTAGCTAGTTCGACGCCATTCTAGATCCAGAGTTCGTTGCACCGAATGCAGAAGACTGGATAGTAAATGAGCCTCAACAGCAAGCACCAGCATAGGCAACGGTTGCACATGTACAACCTCCTCCAAGAACGATAGCGGAAGCTGAGGCTTCTTCGTCGGGACCCCAGGCTGATCCGATTCAAGAGACATTAGAGGAGATCTTTGCTCAAGGAGGAGCAGCTAAAGAATCTAATACTGAGGAGCTGATCAATGATATTCTGCAACCGCCTGCAGCAATGGACGATATTTTCGAAGATATAGAGAGCTACTAGCCCGAATCGTCAGAAGCAGCCATTAAGACTTCATCTGTTACAGACTTGGATATTGAGCGAGATATAAGGGAAGCGAATATCCCTCCACTTTTGATACTCATGGTACTCAGATTTTAGTACGACGTCAACAACTACGTCGTCCCGCTTTTAGTCTTCGCAATTAAGATGAAGGAGATGAAGATTTTGTTTCGAAGAAGAGGCGCTGGTTGCAAGGAAACAACGGGCCAAGCGCCAACGCCTAGCTCAAGAAGTGTCGTCCACCTCAACCACCGCTCCGTCAACATCATCCACCGTTCCATAATCAACCACCGCCACCACTCCATTAAGACCAACAATGCCATCGACATACGGCAGAACCCTTCGTCAACTGAAAGCTCAAAGGTCAAGTTGATGTTTAATCAGTCCAAATCCTTCAACTTACAAAGGCAGTCCAAGGGCTACTACAACATAATGCTCTTCTAGATCAGCGTAATGCAGTTTTAGATCAAACAGTGGCTGCCCAACAAGGACAAATAGTAACTCTTCAGACCCTAATGAAGCAGATATTAAAAGATCGTGCAGCTCAGGGGAGACTTGTAGAGGAGATGAGTTAAGGGGAGAAATAGAGAGGATTAAGGAGATGACCCTGGTGCACAACAAAAAAACAGTGAGCTAGCAGATCATTCTCAACAAACTGCTCAGCATGCTGATTTGCAGGGGGAGCCTGAATCATCAGGCTCATGCTCGGACAAAGGTAAAAGCAAGGCTCCGCTCCCGAAGCTCAGTAAGTGTTCAAGACGAAATAATTGGAGCCTTGGCCGGGTTAGAAGATGATGATGTATGATTTGATTTTGAAGATGTCTTGGATTAGGAAGAACTTGAGGAAGGAGAAATTATTCCAGAATATATACCTGATTGGAAGTCAGGCGATGAGATTGTGATGGACGAAGATGATGACGCTGATGAGATAGTGATTCAGAAGTAACCTATCATAGAGGTATATACAAATGAAGATCAGAGTGTGACAGACATAGAAGTGCTTAAATCTGCCTTAGATGTTGAATCAGAATCTGAAATGCCTGATAGGGAGCTTACACAAGATAAAAAGAGAAAACTGTGGTTCAGGCAGAAGAGAAGAAAAAGACTTGGCTATGAAAGAGAAGATGAAGATGCCAAGTCCAGCGAAATTGTCAGGGAGTATCCTTAGCTGGTTTTATGATAGACAACTGAAGCTGTTTGTTCTAAACTATTAATAAAAGAGCTACAGTATCTAAGAAAAAGGCTGAAGGACTTCAACTCTTTGCCAAAGTGTGAAATAAAAGCCTTAGCCTGGAAGGAGTTAATTATCATTGGAGACCCTATGCTGAAGTCATTGCAAAGATCATTAGAAAGGAAGGTCGGTCTAGAAGGTTTGTAAGGGTGAATCCGAGAATAGGTAAGAGGGTCGTGGACAACACAAGAATAGATCCCTTAACAGGCAGAACTTGGCTGATGATTCAATACAAGCCAGTTCGATGTCTGAAGAGGGTTCCACAGAAACTTGTGCCACAAGATGTCCTAGGTGACCTTATGTAGTGGTATGTGGACAGCAAGACTAGGGAGGTTGTAAAGGAAGAAAAGGTAATTTTGAGAGTATACAATCCCATGCACCTTGTCAACCTATATAAGGATGACCTGCATAAAGTTAATGGTCAGGGAATTTCTTTTGATGAGAATTTGAGATCTGAAGGCAGGAAATATCAGATAGTTGTCAAAGTTTGTGTTGAGCTGGGACTCCATGCAGGTAGTAACTTAAATAATGTTGGTACACCCTGTGTGACGATAGCAGACTAGGTATGTAATATATAGCCATTTGTAATAGATCAGACTTTGTTAATACAAGTCGTACATGTTTTATCATGATTGTGTATGATGTTTACACTTGCATGATAAGCTCAAAGATAAGTTCTAGTATAAGTTCAAAGATAAGTTCTAGAATAAGTTCAAAGGCTAGGGTTCGAACTTATTCATACCTAGACGAACTTAGTGAAGCTAAGTTCGTAGGGTATTGGTCATGTTCGTGGGCTAGGGCCTGAACGAACATAGTTTGTTAAGTTCGAATTTAATCTCTATAATTATGTGTTAATCCGTTTTAATTATGGACTTTTGGAGAAATTCCTAATCAGAGCTTGTATTCGTGCACGTGCGAGCTAGAATTTAATTCAGAGAGTTTTTCAGAGAAGTACACCGTGTCGGGCTGTTCGTCGTATCGGCTATCATCGTGTTCGTCTCTGGTTTCCGTGTTAGATTGATCCGTTAAGACACTAACGAGGATTACGCACTCGTTGGACGGCGTCGCATCAAAATCAGATCCGTGACAGAGGTGACCTTACAAGTTGTATCAAAGCATTCGAGTGTTTGTCCCGTTCTTCGTGTTACAAGAACATTCATGGTTTCTTGACGTTTTTACCGGATAAACCACCATTTTCAGAGTTCTTCAAGCAAGGCTACGGTGGAAAATTTGTGTTAGTTCACTTTTTCAGTCAAAATCAGTGTTTTTAATATTAAAAACATTAAATTTGTCTGAAATCTTGAAAAAATTAAATTTTTGGCCGTTTCTTGAACTTGCGGCGCTCGAACTTATAGGGTGTATTAGGTTCTTTGAACTTGTCAGAATACGTTCCTCTCGAAGTTGTTTCTAGGGTTTCTTCGAAGTTAACTGGGTTTCGAAGTTATTAGAGGTTTCGAACTTGCTGGGATTAGAACATAGTTAGGATTCGAATTTCTGGTGATTCGAACTTGTCAGAAGTTCGTAGGGTTTCTCGAACTTGCTTTGGATCTAATTTGTCAGAATGTCTAGCGTTTCTCGAAATTGTTTGAGTTCGAACTTCAAAAAATTCAAATTTAATATTTTCAAAACGAATTTAAATTTAAATTAATATGAACTTGAATAAGTTCGAAGGATTTATTTTAAACTAAATTGTTTAAGTTCGAAAACAAAAAGTTTTTTAAAGAATGTTGAGTTTGCACAAATTCTTAGAAATGGACCACGAGGTTGGCAAAGCAAATTCTCTGCCCAAGTTGATGAAATTGGAAGATTACTACTGGTGGAAGGATAGGTTTGCAGACTTTGCAAGATTCAGTGACATGCGTATGTGGATATTCATTGATGAGGGATATGTTCCTCCTACACAAGAGATTGAAGATTGAATAGAATGGCGTTACCTCGGGAAATTCTACACACATTGAGAAATCACAGAACTACTAAAGAGCTTTGGGATGCTCTAGAGAAGAGATGTGAGGGAAATCCCAGGGTACGCAAGGGAAGAACAGAATTGCTAAAGCAATAATTTGGTATCTTCAAAGCACTGAAGAATGAGACGCTAGATGAGACGATTACTAGATTATATCATCTGCTAACTGAACTTGCCAATCACAGTGTTGAGTATCAAGAGACTGAGAAAATAGAGAAGCTTCTGGATGCTTTACCGGCTATGTGGGAGATGTACATAGCGCTAATAAAGCATGATGAAGACAAGTTTGAGGCTCTCACTCCTGAAGGGGTTATCGGAACGTTGAGGGCCTACAACTTCAAGTTACAAAAGAAGGGAATGGGAGTTTGATCAGGTTCAAGATCCAGAGATGTATTTCGGGAAATCAAAACTGTTTACCTCTAGTGAACTGAAGTTGGGGGCCACAACATTTTTCTTGGGAGAAGAGCCTATCCCAGTTGATTCAGAGAATTCTATTAGCAGCGCGTTCTTAGGGTTTTCATAACCAGAAGAAAAACCACAACATTCAGCGTCTACTTCTCAACTTCAAGTTACAGAAGAAGGGAATGGGAGTTTGATCAGGTTCAAGATCCAGAGATGTATTTTGGGAAATCAAAACTGTAAACCTCTGGTGAACTGAAGTCGGGGGCCACAACATTTTTTATGGGAGAAGAGCCTATCCCAGTTGATTCAGAGGATTCTATTAGTAGGGCGTTCTCAGGGTTTTCATAACTAGAAGAAAAACCACAACATTCAGCGTCTACTTCTCAACGCTATACAAAGATGCCTATGAGCGCAAAATCAGCTGAAGATCATCTAAATCTTCTAGCTTCGTTTGTCGTAGCTTACGACAATTGCGTTCAAAGAAAAATAAACGATCTACGTCATTGGGATGAGGACTTTGTTGGTACATCCTGTGTGACGATAGCAGTCTAAGTGATCCTACATTGTGATTTTAGCAAGCGTGTGTTATATATGTTTATATATGGTTGATATTTATTAGTGTTTGTATGTTTGAACTTGATGTAACGTATTACAAGAAGTTCAAACATAAAGTACAAAGATAAAATCAATCATAAGTAATAACATAAGTTTCAACACTTAGTTGTTTATGTAAAAGGCTAGATTCGAATCATACAAGGCTTGTCATTCGAATCTGTGATAGATTCGAATGTAGCCGAGATTCGAAGAGCCCAGATTCGAGAGTGTCTTTGTGGACAGACTCGAATGGGCCTTGGGCCAGATTCGAGTTTAGCCCACAACAGACTCGAATCAGGGTCTATAATTAGGGATAGACTCGAGATATTATCAGACTTTTTACAGAATTCGTGAGGAATTAAGCTTAAAGCGATCTCGAGTTTATCAGCTTGGTGCGTGTTCTTTCGGAGAGAATCAGTTCGTAGGATCGTTCGTCAGTCGTTCGTTCAGCCTCTGATAGTCTCCGTGTTTCGTAGTTGAGAGTTTTCCGTCTAACCATTAACGAGGATTCCACACTCGTTGACGGATCCGCGTCTAGATAGATCTCGTAGTGGTAGACCTTACAAGTGGTATCAGAGCCTACGGAGTGTTCTTGGTGTTCTTCGTGTTCATCTAGATACATTCTAGGTTTCTTGACGCTAGTTGGACGGTTTTTCTCTCAAAAGCGTAATTTTCAAGCTTAGCAAATTCTTATTCGGAAAACACTCTGTGGTTTTTCACGTTTTTGGTCGAAATCAGTATTTTTCGTTAGAAAAATACTGGTTTAATCTGAAAAACGTCAAAAAATCAAAGCGTTAGCCGTTTTTCGAGTTTGCGGCGCTCGAATCTAATAGGGGTAATTAGGGTTACACTTTAGTCTCGAGTCTAAACAAAAGCCGCTCCTTTCGAGTCTGTTTCAGAGGATTTCGAACCTACCTAGTTTCGAGTCTGTTGCTTCATTCGAATAGGATCTCGAGTCTACTTAGTTTCGAATTTAGTTCGAGTCTAGTTTAGTTTCGAATCTGGGGTTTCGAATCTGCTGTATTTCGAGTTTGCTGACCTTCGAATCTAAGGACTTTCGTATCTGACATAATTTCGAATCTAATTGAATTATAACACTTAATCGAATTTAATCCCAAATAAATTGGAATCTGATTACATTCGAATCTACCTAGATTCGAAAGAATTAATTCTCATTAGTTTCGAATTAAATTAATTAAGTTAAATTCAATCACTTTCCAAAAGATGTCAAATCTTCAGAAATTCCTAGAAATGGACCACGAGGTCGGGAAGGCAAACGCACCGCCTAAGCTGATGAAAGTCGAGGACTATTACTGGTGGAAAGATCGGTTTACTGATTTCGTGCATTTTAACGGCATGCGCATGTGGGTGTGCATTGATGAAGGATATATTCCACCGGTGTCCGAAGTTGAAGGCCGTCAGAAAGTCTTGTCATACCAAATGATGAAGGAGGATGACAAGAAATTGTATGAAGCCGAAAACAAAGCTTTCTCGCAAATCCGTATGGCTTTGCCACAAGATATACTGCACACATTCAGGACTCAAAAGACGTCGAAAGAGCTTTGGGAGTCGCTAGAGAAAAGGTGTGAGGGTAATCCTAGGGTTCGCAGAAAGCGTACAGAGCTGTTGAAACAACAGTTCGCCATTTTCAAGGCGATCAAGGATGAACAGCTGGATGATATTATCACCCGGTTCTATCATCTATTGACAGAACTTGAAAGTCATGGGATTGAGTTTACTGATACTGATAAGAACAACAAGCTTCTTGATGCCTTACCAGCCAAATGGGCTATGTACGTGGCAATGATCAAGCTTAACGAGGACAAGTACTACACTCAATCTCTGGATGATATTGTGGGAACATTGAGGGCATATCACTTCGAGCTACTGAAGGCCGAGACTGATTACGAACAAGTCTAAAATCCAGCGATGTATTTTGGAAAGACAACAAAACCTTCAGCGGCAGCCGAACCGAAGACTGCTATAGCGTTTTTCACTGGAGAGACATCGTCACCAGCAGAGTCTGATGACACATTAAATCGCGCGTTCTTAGGATTAGGAAGATCGGAAGAACCGTAGCCTCAAGTTCAACAGGAATCGACATCTCAGAGCTCTTCGAAGATGCCAATGAGCGCAAAATCTGCGGGAGAACATCTGAATCTACTTGCTTCTTTTGTGGCCGCGTACGGAAATTGTGTTCAAGGGAAGATTAACGATACTGCTCTATGGGACGAAGATTACGATCATGTCGACCCTGATGACTTAGAGGAAATGGATCTTAAGTGCCAACTGGCCATGGTAACCCAGAGGGTTAAGAGATTCATTAAGAGAACTGGGAGAAATCTGCAGATGAATAACAAGGGGATAGGATTTGAAAGTCCAAGGTGAAATGCTACAACTGTCAAGGACTGGGACACTTCGCCTGGGAGTGTCAGAGACCGAAGGTAGAGACATACCAAGGGCAGAGTCAGCATCAGGGACAGTTCGAAAATCAGTCCCAACAATGATACCTTCCGAGTTCATCATCTGGTCAAGCCAATCTAGCGGGTCTACTATCCAATGTTACTTCAGACAGACAGCTAGATGGTACGTATGACTGGAGTTCACATCCTGAATCGAATGCTAGAGCATTCATGGCTGAAGTCACAGAAACTGGATGTAATGGGGACGAGCAGACCACACGGGACAGCAGTCCGATGTGGGTAGAAAAGGCAAATGATCAGACAGTGCTGGAGTTTGCTGCTCAGATGGCCAACGTGGAATCTGATAACTCAAAGGTAAGTCTGACTTATTCTCTCTTTCGTGAATTATGTGCTTTGTGTGTTAATTCTAACGATAAGTTAAATCTAGTCCTAGAATCACATAAAACCATATCTGCTCAAAATGAGAACTTAAAAATTGAAAATGCTAGCCTAAATGATATCAAGCGAGATCTTAAAGAAAAGCTTAAGGCTGATGCTCAAGACGTAGTAGTTCTAAAAGACAAACTCAGTGAGCAGTGTGTTAGGATAGAGCTAATGTATGAGCACGTAGAAGCCTTGACTAAAAGTCTTAAGGACAAGGACATAGAGCTAGCAGAAACAAAGGTAAAGGTAGCAGAGGCAAATAGCAAGCTGGAGAAGTTTAGGAATTCGAGCCTAAACATAGGGAAAGTTTTAGATGCCCAAAGACAGTCTAAGAAGACCGTAGGTCTAGGATTTCACGAAATTCCTCCACCTTTCAATGCGAACTATGTGCCTCAGCCTCAGGAGAAAACTGACAAGTCAGTAGACTTAGAGGACCTACCTGAACCGACACCAGAGCCTATAGTTCAAAATACACCTAAGGTGGCTGACTCAACCGTCAAGGTCAAGAAAGTCAAATTTGTGTCTTCCTCCAGTGAAACACCTGCAGGAAAACAGAAAATTGCTTGGGCTAATCAGGTCGATGAGCCAGACAACGTAGATGTACCAAAGGAAATAGACACTAGTGAGACACCTAGATCTAAGGGAACACACAAAAAGTCCATAGATAAGATGTCTTGCTTTAGATGTCACGAGAAGGGGCATGTTGCTTCTCACTGTCCGCTTAGGAAAGTAGATGTTACACCTAAGACAGTGAATCCAACACCTGTTAAGCCCTCAACCAGTGTGGCGAGCACCAGCAGTTCTCAAAGTACCGAGAAAGCTGTGCAGGCCGCACCCAAACAAGTTGTGAAAAACACACCGGTTAAGGTTGGACCAAAGGAAGTGATTAGGACAAATTCACCGAATCGTGTCATTAATCAATCTAGGTCAGCACCACAACATGTCTATAGGTGCACAACACCTAGCAGGTCACACACTCCAGTTAGGTCTCACACTCCAGTTAGACAGTACGCACCGGTAAGAGCTCAAGGATCACAGTCCGAAATGCCATATAATAGGAATTATTCTAGAGCTCCACAACAAATGCCTACTCCAAGGCAAAAAGTGAACTTAAATCACTCGGCACCACAACAGAACCCAGTTCAAAGGCCCAAGTCACCTGAAAGGTGAGATGGGTATTTGAAAGAGTTCAACTATGTGGACGAGAATGGTATTACCAAGTCAGTCATGGCTTGGGTTCCCCGTGATAACTAACCTATTTTCTTTCATGTGCAGGAGATTACCACAGGTCCAAACAACAAGTGGTTCGTCGACAGTGGATGCTCCAGGCACATGACAGGGGGAAGAGGTCTACTTACAGACTTCAAGGGTGGGAATCGGGGATTCGTATCATTCGCGGGTAACATGGGTGGAAATATCACGGGTACCGGAGTGGTCACTAATGGGACAATCAAGTTGGACCAAGTTTATCACGTTGATAAACTGGTTCACAATCTCATTAGTGTATCTCAAATCTGTGATAAGAAGAACTCGGTGTTATTTACTGACACTGAGGCGTTAGTGCTAAAGCCGGGATTCAAAATTCCTGAAGAATGGGTGTTGATGCGGGCGCCAAGGAAAAACGACTTGTACATGCTGGATATGAACAAGCCGGAGACTTCGATGGGGCCAAATTGTCTATTATCCAAAGCTTCGGAGACGGAATTCATACTGTGGCACAGACGCATGGCTCACCTGCACCTAAGAAAGATGAACTACATAACGAAGAATGGACTGGTGCAGGGTGTGCCTATGAAGAGCTTTCAGTTCGAGGACAAGTGTCTACCGTGCATGAAGGGCAAACAACATAAAAAGACACACAAGTCCAAGAAGCTGAACTCCATAACCTCAACATTCGATTTGTTGCACATGGACCTTTTCGGCCCAATCAACAAAAGGAGTATCGGAGGTAGTTGGTACTGCTTAGTTATCACTGACGATTACTCACGGTTTTCTTGGGTTTTCTTTTTAGGTACGAAGGACGAGACGACTTCCAAGCTTATCGGGTTCTTAGACCAAGTGGAGAACTCCTACGGAAAAAGGGTTAAAAATATTCGTAGTGATAATGGGACTGAATTCAAAAACACTGTAATTGGTGTATATTGCCTATCAAAGGGCATAGTGCATCAATTCAGTGCACCATATGAACCTCAACAAAATGGGGTAGCCGAACGTAAAAATAGAACATTGATTGAAGCTTCAAGGACTATGCTTTCGGATTCAAAGCTTCCTACCATGTTTTGGGGGGAGGCAGTGAATACCGCGTGCCATATTTTAAACCGAGTCCTTACAGTCAAATCTTTGAACAAAACATGCTATGAAATTTTAAATAAACGGCCACCTAACTTAACTGGATTCGAACCGTTTGGTGTACCATGCACTCTTTTAAGAACAAAACATCAACCGAAGTTTGGTGAAAAGGCTGACGAAGGATACTTCCTAGGTTATGTGTCAAACTCACCAAACAAACGGGTGTTTAAAAAAAGTAATGGTACTGTGGAGATTGTGTATAATATTGAAGTCACAAGTTATACACATGAACCCCAAAATGGTCCGGAATGGATATTTGACTATGATAAGTTATTTGAGTCATTTAACATTCCTTTGGATGATAATGCAGGTACAATCGAAAAGGACATGGCGACGTTGCATATGAATGACGATGGCCATATCTTTCCGAGGACCACGTTCGAATCTACATCCGAGCCTACTGCGACTGTAAATAGATCTCCAGAAGTTGCTGATCAAGAAGCACCTACCACTGAGAATCAGACTCAAGCATCAAGTTCCAACTCTGAGGAAAACGTCCATGAGGAGGAAAATGTAGAAGCTGAGCCTGTTCCCCCATTAGGTGAAATAGGATCTAACTTAGGAGATAATCTAAGTGTTGATGAGATAGAGACCTTTAGGATTAACAAGAACCATCCATTAGAAAGCATCATAGGAAATCCTAACGAGGGTGTGAGGACTCGGAGTAGTGTAAATAACAACACTGTGTTGTTGTCGATGATAAACGACTCCGAGGCATATCACACATATCTATATTCATGTTTCATATCGCAAGTAGAGCCTAAAAATGTGCAAATGGCACTTAAGGATAACTCCTGGGTTGAAGCGATGCAGGAAGAACTTTCGCAATATAAGAAACTAGAGGTGTGGGAGTTAGTTCCATTACCTCGAGGGGAAATTGCCATAGGAACCAAATGGGTTTTTAAGTGCAAAAGAGACGATCGGGGTATAGTCACGCGCAACAAGGCTAGGTTAGTTGTAAAGGGTTTCAACCAAGAGGAGGGAATCGATTACAACGAAGTTTTTGCACCATTAGCAAGGCTGGAAGCCATTAGGTTATTTCTAGCTTTTGCCTCCTTCAAGGGCTTTAAGGTATATCAGTTAGATGTTAAGAGTGCTTTCCTGTATGGAAAAGTGAAGGAGTTGGTGTATGTAGAACAACCGCCCGGATTTACAGATCCAAAATATCCTGATAGAGTATATCGCTTAGATAAGGCTCTATACGGATTGCATCAGGCACCTAGGGCGTGGTATGAGAAATCTATCCAATCATCTGTTAGAGAACGGTTTTGAAAGGGGTAGGATAGATAGTACTCTCTTTGTTAAGAGGAAGGGAGAACACTTTATCTTGGTACAAGTGTACGTCGATGATATCATCTTTGGATCATCAGACGAACAGATGTGTAAAGATTTCGAGAAGGTGATGAAGTCTAAGTTCGAGATGAGTGCTATGGGGGAGTTAAATTTCTTTTTAGGGTTACAAGTTGACCAAAAGAAGGAAGGGATGTTTATCCATCAGACTAAATATGTCTATGACATATTGGAGCGTTTCGGGATGGAAGGAACAAAGTTGACTGCCCACTTCAGCACGCCGATTCAAGTGAATCATAATCTCGGGCCGGGTAATGAAAGTGATACCGATGTGGATCCGACGTTATATCGGGCCATGATTGGGTCACTTATGTATTTAACTGCTTCAAGACCTGACATTATGTTTGCTGTGTGTATTTGTGCTAGGTTTCAAGCGAATCCGAAGGAGATGCATATGAAAGCTGTGAAGCGGATTCTACGATACCTCAAGTCGAAACCGAAGCTGGGACTTTGGTATCACGCGGAGGGAGATCTAGAGTTGGAGGCGTTCACGGATTCTGACTACGGAGGATGAAGCTTGACGCGCAAATCAACAACTGGAGGTTGTTAGTTCCTAGGAGGGAGATTGGTATCCTGGCAATGCAAGAAACAGACGTCGGTAGCCGTGTCAACGTGCGAGGCCGAGTATGTTGCTGCTGGTAGTTGCTGCTCACAGGTTCTTTGGATACAACAACAATTGCGGGATTACGGTTTGGCTTACACTCAAACTCCAATTAGGATAGACAATCAATCTACAATTGCTATAACTAATAATCCAGTTAAACACAACAAAACAAAGCACATAGACATAAGGCATCATTTTATTCGTGATTGTGCTGAAAAGAACTTAATCAAACTGGTAAAAGTGGCAACAGAAGATAATAATGCAGATTTATTTACCAAAGCGTTTGATAAGTCACGGTTTGAGTATTTAATTCAACTGAATGGAATGCGCAACCCAGAGTAATTTGACCTTAGTAGTAGTAAGTTTATTTTCTTTTAGAGTCGTAGTATTTCTTTCTTTACCGTAGTCTGCTAATTTAGGAAAGTTTCTATTTTTAGTAAGTTTCTAATTTTAGTAAGTTTCTATTTTTAGTAAGTTAGTAGGTTAGCTTATTTTACTGCTTTTTCTTATGAAAAACAAAAGAAAAAAAAGAGAGAAAATTACATAAATACAAAAAAAGAGAATATCAGAAAAGGAGTTAGGTCTTAGATACATAGGTTCAAAGTGACGAAAATTAGCACCGTCGTTACAGACTCTAAGTATTTAGGCTTTCACACATAATGCAACTAAATCCTAAGTGTTATACTTTATTTAGTTTGATGTGTTGGTAGGCATAATACATATAGGGAATCTCAAGGCTAATAAAATATTCTAGAAAAAGTCAAGCGTGTCACTAACTTAGATGTACGACCAATCGGTCTTAATTTTTATGTACAAGACATACAAACTTTGAGTCTAAATGAGGTATGCAAACTTTCTGGGGATGTATGGCAACATCAAATACATCTGAAATTGGAAAGAATAGATAAATCATATGAAACTGAGAGTCGAAAACATGCAACTCTGTTGTACGTAAGTACAGACCTGTTGTCTTTGTTTAGATTCGGGTTAGCAGACATGTCGCTTTGTTGTACGTCAGTACAGTCTTGTCACCGCTGTCTTGCTAACTTTAAAAATAAACTTTAAGTCAAACTAAGACACTCTGTTGTTTGAAAATACAGACCTGTGTCCGATGTTTGTCTTTTAAAGAAAGTTTGCAAATACCAACAAGTTAGAATCTTTGTCTGTGTGCCTTGATCATAAAAGTATGTCTATGTCTGAGTCACGTAAGATAATTTCCTGATAAATAAAAATGCCAAGGGATATTCCGAAATGTAGAGTGTTTAAAGGGGTAAAATACCAACAATCGGCAAAATAGGTATGTCACGACAAATAATCAAAGGAATCAAAAATTCCTAAGTGTGAAAGTTTAAGTACTAAAAGTAAGTATCAGACATCGCTATCTGATTGAACCTTTCTTAGACTATACTCATCAAAAAGATTTTGTTTACTATTTAGCTTAGATTGTAAATTTTTTTTTATATATAGCTTAAGTCTATATAAAATTTTTGGTCAAAATTTTAGTTTTATTTCATTTTATTTTACCTTAGTTTATTTTATTTTATTTTACTTTAGTTTAATTTTTACTTAGGTAAAAGGTCAAAAATTACTGAGGGTGCATTCAAAGTTGGATAAAATAAACATTGCGTGAATTATCTTGTGCTTAGGGTAAAAGATTGGGCATAGTTTATCTGGTTACACGATACCGTAGAAAAAGGTTGAAAAAGTTGAAGTTATTTCAAAAGTTTTCGAAATTTTTCTAAATGTTTGGTGTTTTCGAGTTTAGGACAGACTCGAAGTGGTAATGCTTCGAATCTGTCAGTAGATTCGACTAGGGCCTTAGACTCGAAGGTTGGTAGTATATATAGGTCAACAGTGAAGTCATTTAATTCTTACTATTGTCGAATCTACTTCCTCGAATCTAATACCGGCGATTTCGAATCTATCCTCGAGTCTATCGTATTTCTTCTAAACGACATTTTGTCGAGTTTGAAGCTAGTGTGTTCGATTCTACTCTTGCATCTAGGTATAATAAACTTGATTGTATAAGATTCATGTAGTTTTATATACAATTTTAGGCTAAATCATCGATTTTTGAAGGTTTAAAGGTCGAAATAGGGTTTTTACAAAATTACCAAGTTTGGACCGATAAATAGTCAAATTAAAGGCATATATCTGTGATTAGCAACTAGTAGGACTAATGAATGTAATTTTCTAAGTCCAAAAAGGTTAAAATCAAGAGATTTGGTCTTGGAATGATGTCGGCGGTTCGAATCTGTTCATGTGGTTCCTCGAATCTGTCATTAGATTCGAGATGACCAGGACATTCAAATCTGTCCATCACACTCGAAAAGGGACAATTCGAATCTGTTACTTTCGAATGTATTTTTTATTTGCACTATTTAATTTAAATCTTATTAAACTTGTAAAAAATTTAATTGTGTTGGATTTTGTACTTAAACAAGTTCAAAATAAAACAGATTTAAATTTAAACAAGTTTATTGAATTTTAATGAACCTAATAGTTTTGTTTATTGTGCAGAAATGGCTGTACGAGCGTTTGTGCCTAAGCACAATATGGTGCTTCATCCAGATCATAATCTCCCTGAGGCGCTGGGATTCCGACAAGTGCTTGATTTCCTAGTAGAGTCTAGGATCGGATTTGCACTGTCTCATAATGTGCAGTTTGTTTTGCCTTACATTCGTCAGTTTTACGATCATCTGCAGGTAGACTGCTCGGTCACACCAACAGTTCTACGCACTCGTATTGCTGGACAACCGCTGGTCTTCTCGGCGGATATGCTACGTCAAGTGCTGCAGCTGGGCACACAAGAAGAAGAAGCTGGTCCGATAGAGTTCCCTCTGAATATAAGGCAAGCAGCCTTTCAGAGAACTGGATACAGTCTCGACGTGACGAAGGTGTCCTACATGAAAAGTGGATTAATTGGACAGTGGAGGTTTTTAGCGCATGTTTTCATGGTGTGCTTTGCTCCAGAGAAAGCAGGGTTTGACTATATTGTTGCGAAAATTCAGTTGGTGATAGTCGCGATGGTTTATAATAGACCATATAGCTTCTCGGAGTTGTTCTTCTCAGAATTTGTTCACCAGATAACAGCTCCAGAAAATCAGCAGTTCTTGTTATATTCGCGGTTTATTATGATGTTGATCAGGCATTTCTTGCCGAATCTGCCGCCGTCGAATGACATTCACAGTGTTGCTGTTATGTACAAAAGGATTTTCGCTGACTGTTCCTCGCACAGAGGAAGGTTGGCTGTTCCTGTTGAGCGTCCGTTATTCGGAGCAATCTTGGATAGGGAGTTTCAAGCCCCGGATGTTGCCAACTGGGTAGGGGTAGTTGAATTTCAACCGAGACAACAACAACAACAACAACGACAACAGCCACAGCCACAGCGTGTTCAAAGACGTCGACAACAATCAGCTGCAAGTCAAACTCAGGCATCAAGGCCTTCGAAAAGTCAACAACCAGAAGTTCAAGAAGCCGGGCCATCAAATGTTCCAACTGAAGCTGAGCAACTGTGCCAAACGCTTAATGAAATCTGGGAGGCAGGTCCTCATGCGAACGAAGATGTCGCTGCAGCATTAGTAGGTGAATTACTTAGTCCACCTGAGGGAGAGGAAGACGTGTTCAGAGATGTTGATGAATATATGCCAGAGCAAGGTGATAAAGTTTTGTCATCATCGGAAACCGAGTCGGAAGAAATGGAGGAGCTAGAAGTTGAGGCTCCTGAGTCAGTTTCGACTGAGCCTAATGTACAAATTGGAACGTATGGATCAAGATTGGTCGTTAATGAAGAAGGATCGAGGAGGAGAGTAGAAAGGGAATCTGATGATTCAGATTTTGAAGAGGAGGAAGTTGCTCCCTTAGTGACTCGGCAAAGGGCCAAGCGTCACAGGTTTATGCAAGGGTCATCCTCAGCATCCGATGCACAACAACCTCAAACTCAAACTCCAGAACCTCAAGCCACTGCTCCACCACCACCACCACCTCAACATGAACCATACATTCCATCACCATTCATCCCTACTCCTATTCAGTCCATTCCATCTACCTTGACCACCTATGCTGACAACCAACGGTTTATGCAGCTTAAGGGACGCGTTGACTTCCAGCATGTCCAAATCGTAAGCCTAACAAAGGCAATCGGCGAACTCCAGACGCATAATGCAAATCTTGATAAGGATAATGCCGAGTTGAAGAAGATTGTGGAGAATGTCAGGGAAGAGAACACAGAGTTAAAGTCCTTTATTGTAGATCAATCGTCAGAGATCCGATCGATGCGGTCCCTCCTTGAGCAGCTCATGAAAAATCTAAAAGCTCAGGTGGAGACAAGTTGTAGGGATCATGAGGAGCAGCGTAGAGATGAAGATGACGAAGGCAATGATCCCGATGCACATAATGAGAATGAGCCAGTAGATTTTCCTGCTGCTCAGGCTACACAAGTTCAGGGGGAGCCCAGTCAAGTTGAAGGAGGAATAGGAGAAGCTAGTTCATCGAAGCAACCTACAGATTTTGAAATCAGTGAGATGATCGACGCTCTTATGGATCTCGATGATGATCCGATGGATGTAGGTTTTGATTATGATGATGAAGAGCTGGAAGAAGGTGAGTTTGTGCCAGAGGAGATAGTAGACTGGCAGTCGGATGACGAAGTAGTTGCTGATGAGGATGATGAAGCCGACGAGATAGTGGTACAGCAGAATCCTATCACGGATACTTACATGATAGATGGGAATAATATTGTGAACGTAGATGTAGTGAATGCGGCGTTGAATGCTCAGCCATCAATAGAAGAACCTGCTAGAGAGCTATCAAACGAAGAGAAACGAAAGTTATGGTTCAGGGCTGAAAAGAAGGAATTGGAGCTTAAGAAGACAATGAGGGTGCCAGGTACTGGAAAGCTGTCTGAACGCATATTAAGCTGGTTCTTTGATGGAGAACTGCAGCTATTTGTTATTAAAAGGAAAGACGGGCTTCAGTACATGTGGCGAACTTTAAAAGCGTTCAACTCCCTGCCAAAGATCGAAATTACAGACCTAGCATGGAAAGATCTGATAAACATTGGCAATGATCCCTACGCGGACGTTATCGCAAGAATCATAAGAAAGGAGGGGAGATCAAGGAAGTTCGAGCGATTGAATCCAAGGGTCGGGAGAAGAGTAGAGGATCCGTCACGTATCGATCCTCTAACTGGACGACCTTGGATGAGGATTCACTATAAGCCAGCTAGATGTCTTAGGAAGGTTCCTCTCAAGCCGATGCCACAGAATGTTTTGAAGAATCTGCATTGGTGGTACGCTGACACTGAGACTGGGGAAGCGGTCATGGAAGATTTTGAAGAAAATGTTATTCTTAGAGTCTACGACCCTCTTCACCTGGTAAACCTCTCCAAAGATGATCTTCAGATTTTGCATGCCTGTAAGATCTCTAGTGATGCACATATGGACAGTGAAGCTAGTAAGTATGAAAATGTAGTCAAGGTATGTGTTTAGAAAGGTTTGTATGCTGGTAGTAGTTTGAATCAATAAATAAACAAAGTTCTTAAGTCAAATGTGTGAATTGTTAAAAGCTATCGTCAAGGGGGAGTCTGTTGGTACATCCTGTGTGACGATAGCAGTCTAAGTGATCCTACATTGTGATTTTAGCAAGTGTGTGTTATATATGTTTATATATGGTTGATATTTATTAGTATTTGTATGTTTGAACTTGATGTAACGTATTACAAGAAGTTCAAACATAAAGGACAAAGATAAAATCAATCATAAGTAATAACATAAGTTTCAACACTTAGTTGTTTATGTAAAAGGCTAGATTCGAATCATACAAGGCTTGTCATTCGAATCTGTGATAGATTCGAATGTAGCCTAGATTCGAAGTGCCCAGATTCGAGAGTGTCTTTGTCGACAGACTCGAATGGGCCTTGGGCCAGATTCGAGTTTGGCCCACAATAGACTCGAATCAGGGTCTATAATTAGGGATAGACTCGAGATATTATCAGACTTTTTGTAGAATTCGTGAGGAATTAAGCTTAAAGCGATCTCGAGTTTATCAGCTTGGTGCGTGTTCTTTCGGAGGGAATCAGTTCGTAAGATCGTTCAAAAGTGGAAAATTTACAGAAACATAACCAAGGGAGACAACACTATAGTGGTTCTGGGAATCAAGCAGTCATAGTTGGTCTGTTAACAAACGTGTCATCCAACAAACAGCTAAATGGAAGATATGATTGGAGCACTCATCCGGAGTCAAATGCTAGAGCGTTTATGGCTGAGGTAACTGACACCGGGGGGGGGGGGGGGAGATAGAGCTTAAGAAGAAGCAGAGGACACCCAACTGTCAGAATCAAGTCCTTTATTGGTGGAAAAGTCGGAGGAGAAAACCATTCTGGAGTTTGTGGCTCAAATGGCCAATGTGGAATCGGACCGCAAAAAAGTAACACTAAACCTTTTTACATTCCATGATTTATGTGTTTTAAGTCCTACTCTAAATGATAGATTAACTCTAATACTAGAGACACAAACAACTTAACAGATCAGGTCCAATCATTAAAATCTGATAATGCTACTCTTCTAGATATTAAGGAGGATTTAAGAAAAAAGATGAAAGTAGATGCTCAGGATGTGATAGTTCTAAAAGACAAGTTTAGTGACCAATGTGTCAGGTTAGAACTCATGTACGAGAATGTCGAATCCTTAACCAAAGAACTCACTCTCAAATATGTAGAGCTAGCAGAATCTAGAGTTAAGGTTGCAGAGGCCAATAGCAAGCTTGAAAAGTTTAGGAACTCTTCCCTAAATCTAGGAAAGATCTTAGATGCTCAAAGGCAGTCTAAGAAACCAGTAGGCCTAGGTTATCAGGAGAGTCCTCCACCGTTCAACAACAATTAAGTACCTCAAACTCAGGATAAAACCACTGAACCGGTTGAATCAGAGGTTGCAACTGTAACTGAACCTGAAAAGGATAATTCAACTAAAGTGTCTACCACAACCTCTAAGATTAAGAAAGTCAAGTTTGTGCAGTCTACTAGTGACATTAACTAGGAGAAGCTAAAACTGATAATGATAATCAGCAAGGGGGTGTAAATACTGTAGTTGAATCGCAAGAAAATGACACTAGTGAGACACATAAATCAAAGGGTACTTATAAGAAGCCGATTGATAAGATGTCATGCTTCAGATGTCATGAGAAAGGTCACATTGCATCCAGCTGTCCTTATAAGGAAGTATAGTCTACTCCTTCTAAACCAAAGTCTAGACCTACTGTAGCGAAGCAAGATCAACCATCCCTAAGACCAGTACCTAGTATGGCTAGAACAAGTAGTTCTCAACATACTAAGAAAAATTTGAATACAACACCTAGGGTAGCTGCTAAACAAATACCGGTGTTGGTCAGACAGAATGAAGTGATTAAGACTAATTCCCTTAATTGAGTCCCTAGTCGGTCTAGGTCAGGACCACAACAAGGCTATAGGAGTACCACACCTACAAGGACTTACACTCCAGTAAGGTCACATACTCCTCAAAGACAACGGACACTAGGTAGAGCCCAGGGATATCAGAATGAAATGCATTATAATAGAAACTATTCTACGGCTCAACCGCAAATGACAACCCGAAGGCCAAGAGTGAATGTTAATCACTAAGCACCACAACATGTTCTCAATCAAAAACCCAAGTCAGCTAATAGGAGTGATGGGTATTTGAAGGACTTAAAGTATGTGGATGAGAATGGATTACCAAGTCAGTCATGGCTTGGGTTCCCTGTGATAACTAACTTGTTTTCTTTCATATGTAGGAGCTAACTACAGGTCTTAACAACAAGTGGTTCGTTGATAGTGGTTACTCTCGTCACATGATTGGGGAAAGGAGTCTACTCACAGACTTCAAGGGAGGGAACAAGAGATTTGTATCATTTGCTGGGAACAAGGGAGGAAATATCACTAGAACAGGAGTGGTCACTAATGGGACAATCACACTTGATCAAGTTTACCACGTTGATAATCTTGATCACAATCTCATTAGTGTATCTCAAATCTGTGATAAGAAGAATTCTGTTATTTTTACTGAAAATGAAGCGTTAGTGCTGAAGCCGGTATTTAGAATACCTGAAAAGTGGATCATGATGAGGGCCCCAAGGGTGAGTGATCTGTACATGATGGATATGAATGTATCAGACTCATCGATTGGAACAATTTGTCTTCTATCTAAAGGTTCAGAATATGAATCTATACTATGGCACAGACGCATGGCACATTTGCACCTAAGGAAAAGGAACTACTTCACAAAAAATGGTCTGGTGCAAGGTGTTCCACTGAAGAGTTTCCAATTCGATGACAAGTGTGTCGCGTGCAAGAAGGGGAAACAACATAAGAAGACACACAAGTCAAAGACTCAGAACTCGATCGCTTCCACCTTCGGTTTGCTGCATATGGATCTCTTCGGTCCAATCAACAAAAGGAGCATAAGTGGTAGTTGGGTTTGTTTAGTTATTACTGATGATTACTCACGTTTCTCTTGGGTTTTCTTTTTAGGTACAAAGGACGAAGCATCTGGCATGCTGATTGGGTTCTTAGACCAAGTCGAGAACTCATACGGGACAAGGGTAAAATGTATTACGTGTGATAATGGAATGCAATTTAATAATGAAGTAATTGGTGTATATTGCCTAACTAAAGGCATAGTGCATCAATTTAGTGCACCTTATGAGCCACAACAAAATTGGGTGGCAGAACGTAAGAACAAGACTTTGATTGAGGCAGCAAGGACCATGCTATCGGATTCAAAGCTTCCTACCATGTTTTGGGGGGAGGCAGCGTATACCGTGTGTCATGAAATAAACAGGGTGCTTACTGTCAAATCACTGAACAAAACCTGTTATGAAGTTCTGAATAAAATACCACCAAATTTTACTAGCTTTGAACCGTTTGGGGTACCGTGTACTTTATTGAAAACACAACATCAACCTAAGTTTTGTGAAAAGGCAGACGAAGGATATTTTACTAGGTTATGTTCATAATTCACCAAATAAGAGGGATTTTAACAAAACAAATGGAATGGTTGAAATTGTGTTTAACATTGACGTAACAAGTTATTCACATGAACCCCAAACTGGTCCTGAATGGTTATTTGATTATGACTCTGTGTTTGAATCATTTAACATACCGTTTTGAGGAATGCAGGTACTATGGAAAATGACTTCAGATCATTGAATCTCAACGACGACTGTAGAAATTTTCCAAGATCAAGTATTCCATCAACATCTGATCCTACAATGACAAAATATGGGTCTCCAGCAGATAATGAACCTGAATTACCTATGAATGAGAATCAGACGAATAATTCTACCTTCGAAGATAGTGATCATGAGGTAGACGTTTCTCCGTCTGAAGTCATACCTCCAGTAGGTGAAATAGGATCAAACACGGTAGATAATCTTCAAGTCGATGAGTTTGAGACATCGAGAATAAACAAGGATAATCCAAATGAGTGTATCATAGGGAATCCAAATGCCGGTGTGAGAACTAGGAATAGTGTGAATAATAACACAGTGTTGTTACCGATGAACAATGACTCCGAGGTGTTTCACATGTAAGATCACCTACCTACGGATCTGATCTTGACGCGACACCGTCCAACGAGTGCGGAATCCTCGTTAGGGGTTTAACAGATCGATCACACAAACCGAAACCGGAGACTAACACAATGATAGCCGTCCCAACGAACGAACCGACACGTGTATCTCTCCGAAATGAATCTCGGAAATCATCACAAGTTGGTAGTGCACCATACGAGCTCTGGATGCTAATCTCTAAAAAAAGTCTCTAATGAAAACGGATTAACACTTATTTATAGAGGTTAAATTCGAACTTAACTCAGACAAGTTTGTTTAGTCCCATGTCCACGAACTTGTCCACTACATGTTCGAACTTAGCTTTACTAAGTTCGAACCCTAGCCTTTGAACTTATTCTTGAACTTATGTTTGAACTTATCTTTGAACTTATGTTTGAACTTATGTTTGAAGTTAAGTCAACATCAAACACAAACAAGATCAAACATATATAACTTGTATTTCCAAAGCCTGAACTATTACAAAAGACTATCTATACGTAGACTGCTATCGTCAGACAGGGTGCACTAACAGACTCCCCCTTGACGATAGCTTCTAACTAGATATTCAATTAATCTATAGACCTAGGCTTATTTAAAATACTACCAGCATACAAATCCTGTTATACACAAACCTTTACAACCTTCTTGTACTTCTTGCCTTCTGATCTCCAACCTTTGTGAAAATAGATTTGTTGCTCATGAAGTTTCAGCAAGTCACCCTGAGACAGGTTTACGAGGTGCAGAGAGTCATACACTTTCAAAATAACTCTTTCGTCTTGATCTTCCATAATTGACTCGGCTGTTTCATTATCAACAAACCACCACTTCATATTTCCCAGAACATCCTGTGGCATTGGCTTCAATTGAACCTTCTTTAGACATCGAACCGGCTTGTAAAACATTTTCATCCAAGGCTTTCCGGTCAATGGATCTATTCTTGACTCATCCATTACTCTCTTTCCTTCCTTTGGCTTAAGTCTCTCAAACCTTCCAGACCGACCCTTTTTGTCTTATAATTCTGGCAATCACTTCTGCATACTGGTCGTCTCCTAGGTTGATCAGATTTTTCCATGTCAGTTCTTTTACATCACATTTCGGCAAAGTATTAAAGACTTTGAGTTTTCTCTTCAAGTACTGGACTCTCCTTAGCTCATCTTCTCTGCAACTGTTCTCCCCGTGAGCTTGTAGATCTTTCATAATTTGCTCAACCAGGGTCTGTAGAGTCAGAATTTGAGACTGTTGAGCTGCCAATGCTTGTTGTTGATAAGCCACTTTAGTTTACAGCTGTGCATTTTCTTGCTCCAGTCTTGAGTTATGTTGCTGGAACTCGTTGACGGCTTGAGATAGTTGAAATATTTGGACTGTCTCGAAGTGTACTTTTCTTTTCAGCTCAGTGAATCGCTGGTTGGCAGAAAAGGTAGTGGAAGTGGATGAAGTTGAAGTGGATGTGGATGGAGCGGTGTTTGCAGCAGATGAACTGTAGTTGAAGTAGACGGAGCTCCCTGACTAATGCGCTGTCTCTTTGCCCTTTGTTGTGTGGCAATTGTTGCTTCTTCTTCTAATATAAAGTCCTCATCTCCTTCTGCTTCATCACGAAGTGCAAGACGTGACATTTTTCGCCTGCTGACAACAACTCTTGATCCATATCTTTCAAAAGAGACTATTAGATTATCATCTTCAGCTTCTTCCTCGTCTGAGCTAGACTCAGATTCAGAGGCAGTCTCTACTTCGGATCCCAAACTTAGTATATTTTCCAGAAATGTTCTTCATGTTCTTCATTTGTTTCATTCGGATTTTTCATAAAATTCCCTAAAACTCATTTTAACCAACATGCAATATAATATATAGATGTATTATCATATTTGGGTTGATTTTATACATTTTTCCCCATCATAATCACACTAATATGATCAAGATCATCCAAAATATGTTATTTTTTCCAAGAACATATTTTGTCCAAAAATTCCGATTTCATCAATATTTTGGACGATCTAACCCACAAACTTTGTTTCTATAACTTCTATTAACTTAAATTCATCATAATCTACTAAATTCATACACATGCAACATCATTTAAATCTTCAAATTCTTATACTTTCGGTTTTTCATATAAACCGAACCAAACCTCTACAAATTAGAATTTCAAAGAGTTATTACCTTAAATTCTTTGTAGATTGATGATGCTTGATGATGGTGTAACCTTCACTTGAATTAATTCTTCAATTAATTGCAAGTTTAATGAAATTGTTGTTTGAATTTGTTGAAGAACCGTATGGGGGGTAGAGAGAGGTTAGAGAGAGAGAGAGAGTAATTATGTTAATGATCTTAAATGATCATTTATTTGTGTTTATATACTTTATTTGAATTTAACCCACTTCTACTTTTGTATTTTACATCTCTTTTATTCTAATCATTTTTAATAATTTAATATCATATATATATTTAATTAAATATTTTCATACTCAATGAAATTAAAAAAAAAATAATTAATGTAATAAAATTACATTATTTTCTCAAAGTACATAAATTATGACTGGATCAAGAGTTGGGTTGTTACATGCCTACCAACACATCAAACAAGAATATGCACATCACTTAGATTTTAAAGTGCATTATGTGTGAAAGCTCAACTCTTAAAGTTTGTTTAGACGGTGCTAATTTTCGTCACTTTGAACCTATGACTCTAAGACTTCTCTCATTTTACAATATTCTTTTTTTTTTTTTATAGATTTTAAAGGGTTTCTCACTTTTTTTTTGTTTTTCATTTATAAGAAAAACCAAGATGATAAACTACACTAAATTAATAACTTATTATAAAGGAAATCTACTAAGTCCAAGTTACTCTGGATTACGCATGCAATTTAGTTGAACTAACAAATCAAAGCGTGACTTATCAAATGATTTTGTGAATAAATATGCATTATTTTCTTCCGTTGCAACTTTTATCAGTTTTATCAACTTCTTTTCAGCACAATCACGTATAAAATGATTTCTTATGTCTATGTGCTATGTTTTTCTGTGTTTAACAAGATTATTTGTTATAGAAATTGTTGATTGATTGTCTATCCTAATGGGTATAAGCCAAACCGTAATCCTCCAATTGTTGTTGGATCCACAAAACCTGTGGACAACAACTACCAGCAGCTACATACTCGGCCTCGCACGTTGATACGACTATCGAAGTTTGTTTATAGCCTCCCTCCAAAGAACTGACAACCTCCCTCCAACAGCTACATCCACCATAGTCAGAGTCCGTGTACACCTCCAATTCCAGATCTCCATCAGCATGAGACCAAAGTCCCAGCTTCAGATTCGACTTTAGGTATCGCAGAATTCGCTTCACAGCTTTCATATGCATTTCTTTCAGATTACCATGTCAGGTCTAGAAGCTGTTAAGTACATAAGTGACCCGATCATGGCCCGATATAAGGTCAGATCCACATCAGTATCACTATCTATACCCGGTCGAGATTGTGATTCACTTGAATCGGAGTACTAAAATGCATGGTCAGCTTTGTTCCTTCCATCCTGAAGCGCTCCAAAATGTCGTAGATATACTTTGTCTAATGGATAAACATTCCTTCTTTCCTTTGTTCAACTCGCAAACCAAGAAAGAAATTCAGCTCTCCCATAACACTCATCTCAAACTTCGACTTCATGACCTTTTCAAAGTTTTTGCACATCTGTTCGTTTGACGACCCGAAGATGATGTCTTCCACGTACACTTGTACCAAGATAAAACTTTCGCCCTTTCTTTTCACGAATAACGTACTATCAATTCTCCCTCTCGGAAACCCATTATCCAATAGATGAGTTGACAGCATCTCATACCAAGCCCTAGGTGCCTGATGTAGTCCATATAGAGCCTTATCAAGTCGATATACTCTATCGGGATATTTTCGATCACAAAACCCTGGCGGGTGTTGGACATACACCAATTCCTTCACCTTGCCGTACAAGAATTCACTCTTTACGTCGAGTTGATATACCGTGAACCCTTTGAAGGACGCGAAAGCTAGAAACAAACAAAATGACTCAAGCCTTGCCACTGGTGCGAACACTTCGTTGTAATCAATTCCTTCTTCTTGGTTGAACACTTTTACTATGAGTCTTGCCTTTTTGCGAGTAACAATACCCCGATCATCCCTTTTGCACTTTAAGACCCATTCGGTCCCTATAGCAACTTATCCTCGAGGTAATGACACTAACTCCCATACTTCAAGCCTTCTGAACTAAGATAGTTCCTCTTGCATGGCTTCAACCCAAGTGTTGTCTTTCAGTTCCATTTGCACAATTTTCGGCTCTACTTGTGAGATAAAACACGAGTATAAACACATGTGAAACGCCTCAGAGTCGTTGATCATCGATAACTGCACTGCGATATTACTCACACTACTCCTAGTTCTCACACCGGTGTTTGGATTCCCTATGATACTCTCAATTGGATGATCCTTATTTATCGTCGATGTCTCAATCTCATCGACCTAAAGATTATCTCCCATGTTTGATCCTATTTCACCTAACGGGGGTATGACTTCAGATGGTATATTCTCTTCATCATGATCACTATCCTCGGAGTTAGAATTAGTCGTCTGATTTTCATTTGTAGGTATTTCAGGTTCATTCTCTGTTGGAGACCCATCTTCTGTCGTTGTAGGCTCAGATGTTGATGGAATGCTTGAATTTGGAATACCTTGGTACTTGTCATTAAGGTTTAATGATGAGAAGTCATTTTCCACTGTACCTGCATTTCCACTAAACAGTATGTTAAATGATTCAAACAAAGAGTCATAATCAAATAACCAATAAGGACCAGTTTGGGGTTCATGTGAATAACTTGTTACATCAATGTTAAACACAATCTCAACTGTACCATTTGTTTTGTTAAAAACCCTTTTGTTTGGTGAGTTAGGGACATAACCTAGGAAATATCCTTCGTTAGCCTATTCGCCAAACTTAGGTTGATGTTTTGTTTTTAGTAAAGTACAAGGTACCCCAAACGGTTCAAAGCCAGTTAACTTTGGTGGTCTTTTGTTCAGAACTTCATAACAGGTTTTGTTCAGTGATTTGACAGTAAGGACCCGGTTTAAAACATGAGACGCAGTATTCACTTCCTCCCCCCAAAACATGGTAGGAAGCTTTTAATCCGATAACATGGTCCTTGCTGCCTCAATCAAAGTAATGTTCTTACGTTCTACCACCCCATTTTGTTGTGGCTCATAAGGTGCACTAAATTGATGCACTATGCCATTGGTTAGGCAATATACAACAATTACTGTGTTTTAAAATTCAGTTCCGTTATCACTCCTGATACGTTTTACTATTTTCCCGTAAGAGTTCTCGACTTGGTCTAAGAACCCAATCAGCTGTCCAGTCGTTTCATCCTTTGTACCTAAAAAAAACCCAAGAGAAACGTGAATAATCATCGGTGATAACTAATGAATACCAATTACCACCAATGCTCCTTTTGTTCATTGGACCGAAGAGATCCATATGCAGCAAATCGAAGGTGGAAGCCATCGAGTTCTGAGTCTTTGACTTGTGTGACTTCTTATGTTGTTTCCATTTCTTGCACGGGTCACACTTGTAATCGATTTGGAAACTCTTCAGTGGAACACCTTGCACCAGACCATGTTTGGTAATGTAGTTTATTTTCCTTAAGTACAAGTGTGCCATTCGTCTGTGCCATAGAATAGATTCTGATTCTTAAGCTTTGGAGAGTAGACAAATTGTTCCCATCATAGAGTCTGATATGTTCTTGTCCATCATGTACAGATCATTCTTCCTTGGGGCTCCCATCATGATCCATTCTTCAGGTATTTTAAATCCCGGCTTCAGCACTAACGCCTCAGTTTCAGTAAAAATAATTGATTTCTTCTTATCACAGATCTGAGATACACTAATGAGATTGTGATCAAGTTTATCAACATGGTAAACTTGATGGAGTGTGATTGTCCCATTAGTGACCAGTCCTGTTCCAGTAATATGACCTCCCTTGTTCCTAGCAAATGATACAAATCCCTTTTTCCGTCCCTTGAAGTCTGTGAGTAGACTCCTTTCCCCAGTTATGTGACGTGAGCAACCACTGTCGATGAACCACTTGTTGTTTAGACCTGTAGTTAGCTCCTGCACATGAAAGAAAACAAGTTGGTTATGATGGGGAACTAAATCCATGACTAACTTGGTAATACCATTCTCATCCATATACGTGAACTCCTTCAAATACCCATCTCTCATTTCAGGTGACTTGGGTTTTTGATTGAGAACCTGTTGTGGTGCTGAGTGATTAAATTTCACTCTTGGCCTTTGGGTTGTCATTTGAGGTTGAGCCCTAGAATAGTTCTATTATAATGCATTTCATTTTTATATCCCTGGGCTCTACCTGGTGTCTGATGTCTTTGAGGAGTATGAGTCCTAACTGGGGTGTAAGGCCTTCTAGGTGTTGCACTGCTATAGACTTGTGTGGGTCCTGACCTAATCTGATTAGGAACTCAATTTGGAGAATTAGCCCTAACCATCTCATTTGGTCTAACCGACGAAGGTACTTGTTTAAAAACTATCCTAGGTGGTGCGTTCACATTCCTCTCAGTATTTTGAGAACTACTGGTGCTAACAATACTAGGTACTGTTCTTGATTGATTTGGCTTTCCTACAGTAGGTCTAGACTCTGGTTTGGAAGGTTTAGACTCTACTTTCTTATAAGGACAGCAAGATGCAACGTGTCCTTTCTCATGACATCTAAAGAATGGCATCTTATCAATCGACTTTTTATAAGTGCCCTTTGATTTAGGTGTCTCACTAGTGTCATTTTCTTTTAGTTCAACTACAGGGATCACTTCCTCTTGTTGATTATTAATTTTAGGTTTAGCTTCTCTTTGTATATTGTCATTAGTAAACTGCACAAACTTGACTTTCTTAATCTTTGAGGCCATAGTAGAAACCTTCGTTGAATTATCCTTATCAGATTCAGTTGTAGTTGCTACCTCTGATTCAACCGGTTCACTGGTTTTATCTTGAGGTTGAGGCACGTAGTTATTGTTGAACAAAGGAGGACTCTGTTGACACCTCTTTCCTAGGTTTAAAGACGAGTTCCTAAATTTTTCAAGCTTGTTATTTACTTCACCAACTTTAATCCCAGATTCTGCTAGCTCTACATCTTTAACGGTGAGTTCTTTGGTTAAAGTTCTATCCTGACACATTGTTCACTTAATTTGTCTTTTAGAACTATGACATCCTGAGCATCTGCTTTCAGCTTATTCCTTAGATCTTCCTTGATATCTAGAAGACTAGCATTTTCCTTAATATCTAGAAGGCTAGCATTTTCTGATTGGATCTGAGCAATTAAGTTGTTATGTGTTTCTAGTACTAAGTTTAACATATCATTTAAAGTAGCACTTAAAACACATAAATCATGGAATGTAAAAAAGTTTAGAATTACCTTTTTGTGGTTCGATTCCACGTTAGCCATTTGAGTAACAAACTCCATAATGGACTGCTCCTCTAACTTTTCCATCAACAAAGGACGTGTATATTTCTGCTTAGTGTCCTCTGCAACTTCATCAGCTCTATCATCCCAGTCTTAGTTACTTCAGCCATAAACGCTCTAGCATTGGTATACGGATTAGCACTCCAATCAAAGGTTCCATCAAGCTGTCTGTTAGATGATAAATTGGTTAACAGACCAGCGATGGCTGCTTGATTCCCAGAACCACCAGATTGGTATCTTCCTTTCGTCTGATTCTGATAGTTCTCTACTTTTGGTCTTTGACACTCTCTTGCAAAATGTCCCGATCCTTGGAAATTGTAACACTTTACCTTCGACTTGTCAAAACCAACCTTGCTGTTGCCTACATTAAAATTTCTTCATGTCCTCTTCATGAACTTCTTGACCCTTTGAGTCACCATGGCCAGTTGCCGTTGTAGGTCCATTTCTTCCAAGTCATCAGGATCTACCAGAACGTAGTCTTCTTCCCATAACGCAGGACCGTTTATTTCCCCTTGAACGCAATTGTCGTACGTTGCGACAAATGAAGCTATAAGATTTAAATGATCTTCAGCTGATTTTGCACTCATCAGCATCTTTGTATATCCTTGGGACGTAGACGTAGAATGATTTGGTTTTTCTTCTGGTGTGGAAGACCCTAAGAATGCCCTGCTACTAGACTCCTCTGTCTCAACTGGGATGGATTCTTCTCCCGAGAAGAATGATGTAGCCCCTGACTTCAGTTCACCAGTGATTGACGGTTTTGACTTTCCAAAATACATCTCTGGTTCTTAGACCTGTTAAAACTCCCGTTCTTTCTTCTATAATTTAAAGTTATATGCTCTCAGCGTTCCAATTACCCCTTCAAGAGTAAGAGTCTTAAATTTTTCTCCATCATGCTTTATTAACGCTGTGTATATCTCTCACTTCGCTGGTAAAGCATCTAGAAGTTTTTCTATCTTCTCAGTCTCTTGATACTCGACTTTATGATTGACAAGTTTAGTTAACGGATGATAGATACTAGTGATTGTCTGATCTAACGTCTCATTCTTCAGCGCCGTGAAGATAGCAAATTGCTGCTTCAACATCTCAGTTCTACCCTTGCGTACTCTTTGATTTCCCTGACACCTCTTCTCTAGAGCATCCCATAGCTCTTTGGAAGTCCTATGATTTCTCAATGTATGATGTATTTCCTGAGGTAATGTCATCCGTTTAATGGAGAATGCTCGGTTCTCGGCCTCATAAAGTTTCTTCTCATCATCATTTATATTTTGATATGTTAAGACTCTTTGTCGGCCTTCAAGCTCTTGTGTAGGAGGTATATATCCCTCATCGATGCATATCCACATACGCATGTCATTAAAGCGAGCAAAATCAGCAAACCTACCCTTCCACCAACAATAATCCTCCAGTTTCATCAGCTTTGGCGGAGAATTTGCTTTGCCGACTTCATGGTCCATTTCTATGAATTCTTGCAAACTCGACATTGTTTCTAAACTTTTTGTTTTCGCACTTAAACAATTTAATTTAAAAATTAATTTAAAGTAAACCCTTCAAACTTAAGTAAGTTCAAATTAATTTTAATTTAAATTCGTTTGAAAATCCAATTCGAATTCAACAAGTTCGAATGAGTGCAAGTTCGAGAAAACCCAAGAAATTCTGACAAGTTCGAACCTCTGGCAAGTTCGAAGAAACCCTAGATTTCTGACAAGTTCGACTCTGACAAGTTCGATTTTGACAACTTCGATCCTGACAAGTTCGAATGAAGCCCTAATATAACTTCGAGAGGAGCGTATTCTGACAAGTTCGAATGAACACTAATACTCCATTAAGTTCGAGCGCCGCAAGTTCGAGAAACGGCAAAAAATTTGATTTTTTCAAGTTTTCAGATTAAACCAATGTTTTTAAGACTAAAAACAATGATTTCGACTGAAAAAGTGAACTAATATGAATTTTTCTCCATTACCTTACTTGTATAACTCAGAAAAACTAAGAAAACGTGATTTTTCCGGTAAGAACGTCAAGAAACCAAGAATGTTTGGATGAACACGATGAACACTCTTTATGTCTCTGATACCACTTGTAAGGTCACCTACCTACGGATCTTATCTTGACGTGACACCGTCCAACGAGTGCGGAATCCTCGTTAGGGGTTTAACGGATCGATCACACACACGGAAACCGGAGACTGATACAATGATACCCGTCACAACAAACGACCCGACATGTGTATCTCTCCAAAACGACTCTCTGAAATCTTCGCAAGTTCGTAGTGCACAATACGAACTCTGGATGCTAATCTCTGCAAAAGTATCTAATGAAAATGGATTAACACTTAATTATAGAGGTTAAATACAAACTTAGCTCCGACAAGTTCATTTAGGCCCAAGCCCGCGAACTTTTGCACTACATGTTCGAACTTAGCTTCACTAAGTTTAAACCCTAGCCTTTGAACTTATTCTTCAACTTATGTTTGAACTTATGTTTGAACTTATGTTTGAACTTATCTTTGAACTTAAGTAAACATGAAACATAAACAAGATCAAACATACACAACTTGTATTTGCAAAGCCTGAACTATTACAAAAGACTATCTATTCTTAGACTACTATCGTCACACAAGGTGCACTAACATCACACGTGTTTATACTCGTGCTTCATCTCACAAGTAGAGCCAAAGAATGTGCAAATGTCACTAAAAGAAAATTCTTGGGTTGAAGCCATGCAAGAGGAACTGTCACAGTTCAGAAAGCTTGAAGTGTGGGAGTTACTCGCGTTGCCTCGAGGAGAAGTTGCTATAGGGACCAAATGGGTCTTTAAATGTTAACGGGATGATCGGGGCATAGTTACTCGTAACAAGGCAAGACTTGTGGTAAAAGGGTTCAACCAAGATGTAACATCCTGCATTAAACCAGGTTAGCAACAATGCCCTCATCTGTATTTAATAGTCAATTATAGCCTAATCAGTGGTCATTAGAAATTAATCAAGTGATTAACAAGGTTTATTAGAAAATTCAACTCAATTAGAATCAAATTCATCGGTGCGATGAATCGGGAAATCAATTAATCCGATCAATTTACGATACGAGAGACTAATTCAACTAAGTACATAATTAAATTACGATTAGTGACACTAATCATACACTAATACAATTACTTAACATTAATTATGCAAGACTAAAACAATTTATTAAAACAATGCGTCCAAAAGTATTTATGAATTTACAAAAAAAAGGGAAATACAAGAATACATTCTAAATACATTTATACAAAAAAAAAAAAAGAAATACCTCATAATATTGACCATATAGTCCGGCCAAGGGAGGACAACAAAGGACCTATGAAACATTTTTTTACTCAACATTTCTACATCAAATCCTCCTCTTTCATTTCAAGTAAGATTTTACAACTATTTTCATCATTTCATCACCTTTTTCACCTCTATAAATAAGACCCTAACTCCTTGCATTTTCTTCACACTTTCAAAACACCAAAACCTCTCTTTCTCCTCTCCAAAAACCGGCCATATACACACACACACAACCCACCATTTTCTTTTAAGTGTTCTTCACATTTGCAAGGTGTTTTTGGTGAAATCTTTGAAGATCCAACCTTTTACTCATTTTCATTATTCTAAGAACATCAAAGTAAGTAAATACTAACTTATTTCATCATATATTTTTGTTTATATAAGTCTTGCATAATATATATAATCACCAACAACAACAAGTTTCATAAAAACTCAAGTTTATAATTTCTAGTTCTTATTTTAAGTTGTTTCTTTAAATGTGTTTATGAATATATGAACACATTATAAACATGTTAATATTATGAAAACATGTGTTATATATGTGTTATATAACTTTTATAACTTTTATACAAGTAGTCTTTGAATAAACAACAAGAATCATAAGTTGTTTCAAGTTTATAAAACTGCGGATTTTCGGCAGAAAATTTATATCGACTTTGAAAAATCATAACGAATTCATAACTTAACGAAATGAGTTGATTCTTGTCTCGGAAGTTAGATCTATGTCTTAACTATAGATGTAACATCCCGGATTTGAGCCTGGTACGTGGATTTAATTTACTGGCTCTTTATTTTAATATTATTGCGTTGGTCCAATTAAATTCCGTTTCGTGGATTTAACATGTCAAGATTGAGTGATACGTGTCTCTGAGCTATTATTTAGCGGATTAATTATCTCCTTGAGATCGTGGATTTAATTGGGTCCTAATTATATAATTTGTTAAAAAGTGATATTGGGTTCGGAATTGTCGGGATCGGGATTTCTGATTGAGGAGAGCGTATATATGGATTAGAGTGAGATGCCCTTATCCTTTCCTTTACTTCTCCTTCCCATTTTCAGAAAGTGTGTGTGTGAAGCGTGAGATCAGTGTGTGTATGTGTGCAAATTGGACAGCAAGAATCAAATTGGTTGCTGAGAATTGGCTATCTTCTTCCTCCTCTAGTGTTCTTGAGTTCAAGGTATTAATTTATGAGTTTTAATTGTTGAAAAATTCTTATATTTATGTTGCTGGAATTGAGAATTGGTTTAAGATGCCTAGAAATAGTTGTATATGGGTTAGTATATGTTTCTGGTGCTGGAAATGAAATTTGGGGAGTAAATCCCCTTGGTTCCGCCATGTTCGAAGACCAGAGGACGCCTGCAACATCGTGAGCGCGGCCGCGATTGTTGTGGCGCGACCGCGATCGCTGGAGCCCGCCCGCGATCCGGCGGCTGGTGGTGGGGTTCTTGGGCGTCGGTTGTTTGTTCGGGGTGGTTCCGTGGGTTGTGTTTGCTTGCGATAAATGTGTTCGGGTTTGTTATCTGCCGGTCGGGTTATATTAATGTGTTGGAATCCGTGTTAATTACAGGTTTGAGCCAGTCGCGTACCGATCAGCAATAGAGTTTTGGGTCATCGTTGCTTTGGGTATTGGTGAGTACTCGAGTTCTTTACAAAGCGCGCGTCGTCTTTTATGAGTCAGCTATGTGTTGTGAATTGTGTATGTGAGACAGAGATGCGACACAGGTATGATATTATCTATCATATATGTGCTATATGTGTTTGAATTGCAGGTGTCCGCGATATGTGATCGCGCAGGCTGACTGTCCCCAACCAGTCATGAGATATGAGACTGTATATATACAGTAGTGATATTGCCAGGTCGCTCCTGTGCCTATTGAGTAGCTAACCGCTGCTGTGTGCGGCCTGTTAGCTGGGGAACGGCGTCCCCTTTTGAGTAGAGATATGTGTTATGCATCGAGTTGCATATATGTGTCGAGATATATGTGTTGTGCATGCTATGTGTTCTTACCTGCAGTGTCTAACCCTCGCGTAGTCACGAGCTGTCCAGCTTATGTTTTCGAGTCTTCCGTGTCTCAGGAAGCCATTCTGTGGGACCGCAGTCACAGCCGCAGCAGCCGAAGTAGGGATCGGGGCAGTTTAGAGCTGTGTATGCTGACTGTATTTTGATGCTAGACTTTAGAGTTGTTATCTGTATTCTGTACTTGATCAGCGATGTGTTAGCTATCAGTAGATGGTGTTTATCAGATAATTCAGTTGTGTATACTTCTGTTTCAGCATGTTACATGAGATGTGTTAACTTTGTATTAAAGTTTTAAATTATCAGTGTTTTCTGCTAATCCTGTGACATGTGCATTATGAGATGATTGCGTTATTGCCACTTGTGTATTGTATTGACGTGGCGTTTATGTGAGAATTGTGGGTGTTACAGCTTGGTATCAGAGCTTGTGGTTTCAGTATTGAGTATCAGTGGATGCTTGTGCTCTTACCGTGTTCAGATCCGTGGGATTCTTCCCTGAGACTGACTTTAGCGGAATTAACTGACCTAGCTTATTGTATAACGCTGGGTGATCGGTCTGTTATCTTACCTTTGTGATATGTGCAGGTGATTATGGCAGATCATGGTGAGGGTTCAGGGCCAGAGAGACTAGCGGGAGACGCCGGTCAGAGATGTTATCAGTGTTGACTGAGTTCTATAGAGAGAGGGACAGAGAGAGAGAGAGCAGCAGCGACAGAGAGCTGATCCGCAGCCAGTGACTAGTGTTGAGACAGTGGTTGGGGCATCTTCTTCTTCTGCTCCTCGAGGTGGGTCCTTTAAGGACTTTATGGCGGGAGCCCCACCTCAGTTCCGAGGCGGTGGTGAGCCGGGTGCGGCTATGGCTTGGGAGAGAGAGATAGAGGCGGCATTCCGAGTTGCCCATGTCGACCCTCGTGATATGGTCGGCTATGCGGCTTATCAACTGAAGGGAGGGGCTTCACAGTGGTGGAAGTCCATTGAGTCATCCATGACTACTGCAGCAGCTTATGCTATGACGTGGGATCAGTTCCGTGCTATCTTTGAGCTTCAGTGTATTCCCCGGGATGAGCGCTGGGAGATGGAGCGTCGTTTTCTACATCTTCAGCAGGGCAGCATGTCAGTCCAGCAGTATGTAGATCGTTTTAATGAGTATGCCCAGTTTGCACCTCAGCACGTGGATTCAGAGGTTCGTAAGGCTGATGCCTTTATTGACGGTTTGAGATCGGACATCCGGTAGTTCGTTGGGCTTCACGACACTCCTACATTTGCGAGAGCCTTGGAGTTGGCTCGTGTTAGAGAAAGAGAGATCGAGAGGCAGAGAGGTCAGCCTCCATCCCAGAGACAGAGGACAGGGTCGTCTGAGCAGTCCCAGAGTTACTATCGAGAGCCCCAGGATTTTCAGAGAGAGAGACAGCCTGAGCAGCAGCAGGTTCAGGGGCAGGGTTCGGGATTTCGCAGAAATAGAGACAGAGGCAGAGATCGTAGATCCCAGAACGTCTGGGCAGTATCAGGGATCAGGGACGGCTAGTCAGAGTCAGGGGCAGACTTCCCGATACAGTGCTCCTAGTCAGAGTCAGAGTAGCGTGGGGCAGGGGTCCCAGCCGTCAGGGAGCCGAGCAGACAGTTCAGCCGTGGAGAGAGACTGTCCGAGGTGTCGCCGTCGCCATTCTGGTCCGTGTTCATCAGAGCAGCCTCGTTGTTATCGTTGTGGTCAGTATGGCCAAACCTCTTTTACATGTACCTCGAGAGATTCCCTGTGCTTCCGCTGTGGGAGGCCAAGTCATATAGTCAGAGATTGCCCGGATGCGCCGCCTGCAGTACAGGGAGCGAGTACCAGCAGTGCCATAGCCGTCGTCTTCGAGTCGCCGTGAGTCAGCGCCCAGAGGCAGGGGTAGAGTATTTCAGGCTACGGCAGAGGAGGCCCGTGAGTCCACCGATGTGGTATCTGGTACGTACATCCTGAACGGGCTTAGTGCTCGTATTTTATTTGATTCTGGAGCAGATCGCTCGTATGTGTCTGTGATATTCTGTGCATATTTTTCTGTGCCTCCTACTGTTTTATCTGTGTCGTTAGTTGTTGAGCGGGTAGACGGTAGTACTGCTTTAGTGAGTCGAGTGTATAGAGATTGTGTTTTAGAGATCGATGCTCACCGGTTTTTGATTGATCTGCTGCCGATAGAGATCAGCAGTTTCGATGTGATAGTGGGTATGGACTGGATGACAGCCAGGCAGGCCGATATTTTGTGTGCAAAGAAAATGATCCGGATACCCATTTCAGAACGTGAGACAGTGACAGTGTATGGCGAGAGGCGCCGAGGTGAGATTGGTATTGTTTCGATGGCCCGAGCACAGAGATATGTCGCGAAGGGATGTGAGACCTTTCTGGCTTATGTTGTTGACGCCAGATTAGAGAAGAAGACCCTACCGGATATACCTGTGATCAGAGAGTTCCCTGAGGTATTCCCAGAGGAGTTGCCTGGGTTACCGCCAGATCGTCAGGTCGAGTTCCGTATCGACCTTATTCCTGGAGCGGTGCCTATTGCGAAGACGCCTTATAGGCTGGCACCTACCGAGATGAGAGAGATGATGTCGCAGCTTCAGGAGTTGCTTGATCGTGGATTTATCCGTCCGAGTTCGTCCCCGTGGGGAGCTCCAGTGCTGTTTGGGAAGAAGAAGGACGGTTCTATGCGGATCTGTATTGACTATCGAGAGTTGAATAAAGTGACGGTGAAGAACCGTTATCCGCTTCCACCTATTGACGATCTGTTCGATCAGCTGCAAGGTTCGAGCTTCTTTTCGAAGATTGATTTGAGATCGGGTTATCATCAGCTGAGAGTTAGAGACGAGGACGTGCCGAAGACTGCGTTTTGGACGAGATACGGCCATTATGAGTTCCTAGTCATGCCTTTCGGACTGACTAACGCACCCGCGACATTCATGGATTTGATGAACAGGGTGTGTAGATCTATGTTGGATTGATTCGTGATTGTTTTTATCGATGACATCTTGATCTACTCGAGGAGTGCCGAGGACCACGAGCAGCACTTGCGAGAGGTTTTGACCGTGCTGCGAGAGGAGCGACTTTATGCGAAGTTCTCCAAGTGTGAGTTCTGGTTGCGCGAGGTCCAGTTTTTGGGACATGTCGTGAGTGCTGAGGTATTTCAGTGGATCCGGTGAAGATTAAGGCCGTTATGAGTTGGGAGCCGCCGAAGACCGTGCCTGAGGTTCGTAGCTTTCTGGGATTAGCCGGGTATTATCGCCGCTTCATTCAGGACTTCTCGAGGATTGCCAGGCCGTTGACGAGATTGACACGACAGTCTGTTCCTTTTGTGTGGTCCGATGAGCAGGAGTCGGCATTTAGAGAGCTGAAATCCCGGTTATGTCAGGCTCCGGTGTTAGCATTGCCCGAGGGTACAGAGGATTTCGTGGTCTATTGTGATGCATCAGGTACCAGTTTGGGTTGTGTTCTGATGCAGCGAGGCAATGTGATTGCGTATGCGTCGCGACAGCTGAAGACCTACGAGGAAAATCATACCGTGCACGACCTTCAGTTGGACGCGATAGTGTTTGCGTTGAAGATATGGCGTCATTATCTGTACGGTTCGCGGTTTGTAGTGTATACCGATCATAAGAGTCTTCAGTACCTGTTTAGTCAGCAAGAGCTAAATATGAGACAGCGGCGCAGCCTCGAGTTACTGAAAGATTACGACTGCGAGATTCAGTACCATCCTGGTAGGGCCAATGTGGTGGCCGATGCGTTGAGCCGCAAGGCATGCGTTCAGACAGTGGTTTCCCGAGCAGCGAGGCTCGAGGTTACATCGACTCTTGTGGAGAGTCTGAGGCATGCTCAGCTAGAGGGTTTGCGGGCGGAGAATGTGAAAAGAGAACGGCTTGCGGGACAGCTTGAGGTATTGAGCAGAGATAGTAGAGGTTTGTGGGCATTTCGCGATCGGGTTTGGGTTCCGAGAGTCGGTAATCTGCGGCAGCTGATTTTAGATGAGTCGCACCGATCGAGGTTGTCCATTCACCCCGGGAGCACCAAAATGTATAGAGATCTGCGCGAGTTCTATTGGTGGCCAGGGATGAAGAGAGACGTAGGCCGATATGTCGAGGAGTGCATGACTTGTCTGCGCGTTAAGGCCGAGCATCAGAAGCCTCATGGTCATTTGCAGCCTTTAGAGATCCCTGAGTGGAAGTGGTACCATATCACGATGGACTTCATCGTTAGACTTCCTCGCACCGTTCAAGGCAATGATATGATCTGGGTGATTGTGGATCGGTTGACGAAGAGTGCTCACTTTCTAGCGGTTCGGGGCACCATCATTATGGATCAGTTGGCTCCGTTATACATCAGTGAGATAGTGTCGAGGCACGGCGTTCCGATGTCGATTACGTCCGATAGAGATACGCGGTTTACTTCGAGGTTCTGGCAGAGCTTTCAGCGCGAGTTGGGAACGAGTGTTCAGTTGAGTACCGCGTACACACCTCAGACAGACGGGCGGACAGAGCGGACAAATCAGACTCTCGAAGATATGCTCCGAGCTTGTGCGATCGATTTCAGTGGTAGTTGGGACGTCCACTTGCCGTTAGTCGAGTTTGTGTACAACAACAGCTACCATTCCTCCATCAAGATGGCTCCGTTCGAGGCACTGTATGGGCGTAAGTGCCTAACCCCGGTGTGTTGGGGCGAGGTCAGCGAGTGACCTATCAGTGGGCCTAAGTTGCTACAGGAGACGAGCGACAAGGTGGCGATCATCCGAGAGCATATGAGAGTGGCACAGAGCCGGCAAAAGAGTTACGCCGATCGTCGTCTGACTGAGCTCGAGTTCAGTGTCGGGGACCGCGTTATGCTGAAAGTATCGCCGTGGAAGGGAGTTATCAGATTCAGACATCGAGGTAAGCTGAGTCCGCGATACATCGGTCCGTTTGAGATTATCGCCAGAGTCCGAGATCAGGCGTACAGATTGAGGTTGCCTCCCGAGTTGGCCGGAGTCCACGATACATTTCACGTGAGTCATCTGAGGAAATGTTTGGCCAAGGACGATCAGTTTGTGCCGTTATCTGAGATTACCGTGGACAATCATCTGAGATACGTTGAACAGCCTGAGGCGATTACCGACCGTAAGGTGAAGAGACTGCGAAATAAAGAGATCGCGCTAGTACTCGTACAGTGGAGACATCATAAGGGTACTAGTGCCACCTGGGAGCCCGAAGCCGAGATGAGGAGCTGATATCCGCAGCTATTCCCGAGTCCGAGCTAGATTCCGGGACGGAATCTTTTTAAGAGGACAGGATTTGTAACATCCCGGATTTGAGCCTGGTACGTGGATTTAATTTACTGGCTCTTTATTTTAATATTATTGCGTTGGTCCAATTAAATTCCGTTTCGTGGATTTAACGTGTCAAGATTGAGTGATACGTGTCTCTGAGCGATTATTTAGCGGATTAATTATCTCCTTGAGATCGTGGATTTAATTGGGTCCTAATTATATAATTTGTGAAAAAGTGATATCGGGTTCGGAATTGTCGGGACCGGGCTTTCTAACTGAGGAAAGCGTATATATGGATTAGAGTGAGATGCCCTTATCCTTTCCTTTCCTTCTCCTTTCCATTTTCAGAGAGTGTGTGTTTGAAGCGTGAGATCAGTGTGTGTATGTGTCCAAATTGGACAGCAAGAATCAAATTGGTTGCTGAGAATTGGCTATCTTCTTCCTTCTCTAGTGTTCTTGAGTTCAAGGTATTAATTTATGAGTTTTAATTGTTGAAAAATTCGTATATTTATGTTGCTGGAATTGAGAATTGGTTTAAGATGCCTAGAAATAGTTGTATATGGGTTAGTATATGTTTCTGGTGCTGGAAATGAAATTTGGGGCGTAAATCCCCTTGGTTCCGCCATGTTCGAAGAGCAGAGGACGCCTGCAACATCGTGAGCGCGGCCGCGGTTGTTGCCGCAGCAGCCGAAGTAGAGATCGGGGCAGTTTAGAGCTGTGTATGCTGACTGTATTTTGATGCTAGACTTTAGAGTTGTTATCTGTATTCTGTACTTGATCAGCGATGTGTTAGCTATCAGTAGATGGTGTTTATCAGATAATTCAGTTGTGTATACTTCTGTTTCAGCATGTTACATGAGATGTGCTAACTTTGTATTAAAGTTTTAAATTATCAGTGTTTTCTGCTAATCCTGTGACATGTGCATTATGAGATGATGCGTTATTGCCACTTGTCTATTGTATTGACGTGGCGTTTATGTGAGAATTGTGGGTGTTACAATAGATCTGGAATTTTTCATAATTTATTTTGGAGTTTAAGACCTCCCGAAATTATTTGGCAAACCGAAAGTTTGACAGCTCAAAAATGGCCAACATAGGGTTTTTAACGAGCTTTTTCACCAACCTAAACATCTCGAAAAATGGCCGTTCTTGATTCTAAAAATCCTATGTATATAGTAGTTTAATTTCCTGGAAAACCAAAGCTTAAAACGTTTTAGAGCTTGGTCAAAAACAGCCTCAAAGTAGGCCGAAAAACCTCCGAAAAAGCTGGAAAATTATATATATATATATATATATAAACTTGACGTTTTAAGCGAATTTTATTTATAAACTTGTAATGTTGGGTGATTTAAGACATAAAAATCTATAAATATATATATCATCGTATATTAGAGATATTAAGCCCTTATTATCATTTAGGATTCGAGTAAACTCACGCAACGCATTATCCATCCATTCACGTTAAAAAGCTTTTTACGCTAGATTTTTAGCTATCGCAATCCCGGTGAGTCCTCATAGCCTCTATTTTCACAGTGTTATGTTTTGGGGATGAAATACGTGCTTCGTTTTATATGGACACAAAAACAACATCATTTCTATTATGTATTACACATGTGGTTCTATCCGTCCTTATATCATGAACCGTTAATTGCATTTATTTATAAGCGTGAATATATTGTGGATAGATCTATCGGGAGTCATGTCCCCCATTCGGGTTAGTTCAGGTCGGCTAACAGCGAGTGCATATATATTTAACACACGGTATTACGTATGGGAATACTGCACAGGGCAAACTCATTTTAATTAATCTTCGGTTGCATAATGGTTTATATGTAATACAAAACATGGAATTTATGATTTTATAAATTCAATCTCTATTATTGTTGTCCATACAAGTCAGATTTACGTGTAAACCTATGAGCTCACCAACAATTTTGTTGACGTATTTCAGCGTGTATTTTCAGGAAATTAAGGCAAGTCCATCACATCGGTAGTATTTTCAAGCTTCCGCATTTAAGGAATCGCTCTCAGTTTTAAACCGACGGAGATTTACTTGCATTATTTTGGACAATTTAATTATGTATTTAAATCTCTGTATCTTGCGAAGTACTCTTTAAAATTTTCGGGTTATGTAAAACATTTATATCTTTTAATATTATACTGATGTATTTTTTAAAACGTCCATATAGTGGTCGTTCATTATGATTATGGTTACGCTTTGGCGACGTCACGCTTCGTTGCCAACCGGGGTAACGGGGTGTGACAGATTGGTATCAGAGCCATAGTTATAGTGAACTATGTTGCATTAGTACCCTAGACTATAACTGCACTTAAGTTTTACTTGATTTAAAAATATTTTGTAACTAACTAAAAGACTATGAATGGACCTTGATAGCAGAAAACATGTCCCACCCAGAGACCATCATCTTGTCAGATTCAGCACGATGAGTACACCCCTACGAGCCCCGCAGTAACTGAGGTTTTCACTGAAGGAGAACCATCTGAAGAAGACCCCTCCGAAGAACCAATGGAGGAGTCAGAAGAGGAACCGATGGAATAAGATGGCGACGGAGAGGATCCACCGCCCCCAGCGGTCCCTGCCCGCATTCCATACCACCCGGCAGAGCCATCATTTAAGTCATACCGGCCTTACCCAAACGGCCCTAAAATGTTTTATACACCCCGAAAACGGGTGATCACGCCGAGACGGGAGTCTATTCCCATCTCGACTCCCCAACCCAATCCCCCACCACCACACCGACGTGTAGACGCCCGACGATGGGGCTGGATACCTGAAACCCTCCGTGAATGGAGGCAAGCGGAAGGAATCCCTTCCCACTTTGAGATCGGAGGACCATCCTCTGCACCTATCCCGTCACTCACTCAAGAACCCGCCAAACAGACCATACCACTCTTGGTAGCACGGTCTTCAAGGCATGATCTCCAACTTCGGTTGCTTAACTATGACATCGGAGAAATGACCGCTCGTTTAAAGCAGGAGGAGTTACAAAACTCCAACATATACTGGGCCAACCAGCACGCCCTCGCCATTAAGCAGGACGGACAAAATGAGCTTCGGCAACGATTAGCCGAGAGCGAGGCCCGCAATGAGGAGCTGGCACAGCGCCTCAATACTTTAGAAAAGGGAGAGACCCCTGATCACTCCCGCACCTAGTACCCCCTCCTCTATCTTTGTAATATTAGGAAATTATTATGTAATAGCGTAGGACTAAAATTTTCGGGTAATAACCCGCCCCAATGTAAGAAAATTATGAATGATTAATGAAAATTGCAAGTTATTTACGAAATTGTGTTTGATGATTATAGTGTTGTGCTTTAAGAAAATTTTACATCTTTAATATTCAACTTCTTACACTATGCGATTTTCTTTAAACTTTAAGATAATGCCGCCGAGACGAGTTATGAACGCCGCAGAAATTGAGGAACTAGTGGCACAAAGAGTGGCTGCTGCTATAGCCACTTACGAGACCAATAGAAACAGTTCAGCAAATGGAGATGGTGGTGCTAGCCGCACCACGGGAGGAATTGAAACCCACCCAAAGGGTTGTGGAATTAAGGGGTTTTTGAGCTGCAAGCCCCGATACTTCAACGGAACTGAAGGAGTCGTTGGATTAGTACGATGGTTCGAAAAGTTGGAGTCTGTCTTTCGTGTTAGCGGATGCATTGAAGGAGAAAAGGTGAAGTTCGCCACCCACACCCTGCAAGACAGCGCCTTGACATGGTGGAACTCGTATACCCAGTCTGTGGGGATTGATGCAGCTTACCAACTCGCCTGGACCGAGTTGAAGCAGATGATGACCGATGAGTATTGCCCGAGGAATGAGCTGCAGAAAATGGAGTCAGAGTTTTGGAATCTGGCTATGAAGGGAATGGATGTAGCTGGGTACACCAACCGATTCCACGAACTAAGTATTCTGTGCCCTCAGATGGTGACCCCTGAGTACAAGAAAATCGAGCGTTACATTTGTGGACTCGCTCCTCAAATTCAAGGTAATGTCACTGCCTCCAACCCATCCACCATACAAGATGCCATCAGAATGGCCAACAACCTCATGGATCAAGTGTCCCGGAGAAATGAAGCCAAGGACAGGGAAAACAAGAGAAAGTGGGAAGACAGGTCAGGGAGGAATACGGGCTCGCAATCCAAGAAGCCCGAGACCATCAAGGCTTATATAGCAGGAACTGAGTCAAGGAAGGACTACACAGGTACCAAGCCTTTCTGCACCCAATGCACCTTTCATCACAACAAGGGTCCCTGCCCAACCCCTTGTGGAAAATGCAAACGTATTGGTCATATGGCCAAAGACTGTAAATTTGGAACCCCGGGTGTCAATGACGGTAATCAGAGAGGCTGCTATGAATGTGGAGCTGCTGGGCACTTCAAGAGTGAGTGCCCGAAGTTGAGAAATGGTGGAGGAGCTCAGGGGAGAGCTTTTGTGTTAGGAGCAGGTGACGGTCATCAGGATCCCCATGTGGTATCAGGTACGTTTCTTTTAAATGACATTTACGCTTACGTACTCTTTGATACTGGGGCTGATAGGAGCTTTATATCTGATAAGTTTACTAAGCAATTGAATACCACTCCTTTTCACTTATACAACTCTTATACTATAGAACTGGCTGACTGCAAAATAATAGAGGCAAGTAGTGTTATTAAGGAATGCACACTGAAGCTGGCAGATCATCCCTTTAAGATAGACTTGATGTAGTAATTGGTATGGATTGGTTGTCACACAACTAGGACGAGATTTTGTGCGGTAAGAAAGTGGTACGGATACCACTCCGCAAGAAGAAGGTCCTAACAGTCCAAGGGGAAAGAAAGAACCGACAGGTGAATGTCATATCTGGCCTAAGAAGATTAAAGTGCCTTAGGAAAGGTTGCCATGCAGTACTGGTACAAATTGCAGAAAAAGAGTCGGAGGAGAAGCGACTCGAGGATATTCCAGTGGTTTGTGACTATCCGAAGGTTTTCCTGGAGGATTTACCTGGACTTCCGCCAACTAGGCAAGTAGAGTTTCAAATCGATTCGGTGCCGGGAGCTGTACCGGTCGCAAGAGCCCCGTATAGACTCGCTCCTTCTGAAATGCAAGAGCTATCCAATAAAATTACAAGAGTTGATGGATAAAGGTTTCATTCGACCAAGTTCCTCACCTTGGGGAGCTCCGGTCTTGTTCGTTAAAAAGAAAGACGGATCCTTCAAAATGTGCATAGACTACTGAGAGCTAAACAAGTTAACGGTAAACAACCGCTACCCCCTTCCCAGAATTGACGACCTGTTTGACCAACTACGGGGATCTAGCTTCTACTCTAAGATTGATCTGCGATCCGGTTATCATCAAGTAAAGGTTTGAGAAGAAGACATTCCCAAGACATCATTCAGAAGTCGTTATGGACATTACGAATTTCAGGTAATGCCATTCGGTTTGACCAACGCACCAGCCGTATTCATGGACCTCATGAATCGAGTGTGTAAACCGTATCTGGACAAATTTGTAATAGTGTTCATAGACGATATCCTCATCTATTCCAGAAATAAGGAGGAGCACGAACAACACCTCAAGCTGATCTTGGAGTTGTTAGAGAAGGAACAATTATACGCCAAATTTTCAAAATGTGAATTATGGTTGCGAGAAGTTAAATTCCTTGGACATGTGATCAACAGGCAGGGAATCCAAGTTGATCCATCAATAATCGAGGCCATAAAGAACTGTGCAACTCCTAGAACTCCCACGGAAATCCGCCAATTTCTAGGACTTGCAAGTTATTATAGGCGATTTATTGAAAACTTCTCAAAGATAGCAGGTTCCCTAACAGAGTTGACTCGGAAGGATGTAAAATATATCTGGGGTGAAGAGCAAGAAAAGGCGTTTCAGCAGTTAAAGCAAAAATTGTGTAGTTCACCAATTCTGTCCTTACCTGAAGGGACTGAAAAATTTGTGGTCTACTGTGATGCCTCACACAATGGGTTAGGTTGTGTGCTCATGCAAAGGGATAAAGTCATTGCTTACGCATCACGGCAGCTCAAAATTCACGAGGTGAACTATACGACTCATGACTTGGAGCTTGGAGCAATGGTGTTTGCTCTCAAAATATGGAGGCACTACCTGTACGGAACTAAGTGCACGGTGTTCACAGACCATAAAAGCCTTCAGCATATCCTGAATCAGAAAGAGTTAAATATGAGGCAACGTCGTTGGGTTGAAATGCTTAGCGACTATGACTGCGAAATTCGTTATTATCCGGGGAAGGCGAATGTTGTAGCTGATGCCCTGAGCCGAAAGGAACGAGTTAAACCATCAAGAGTCCGAGCTTCGGTCATGACTATACAGTCAAAACTAAACTCTCAAGTCCGCGAGGCGCAAGAAGAAGCAGTCAAGGAAGGTAATCTACTGGATGAAGCCTTGAGAGGTATGGATAAGCAGTTCGAAATCAAGCCAGATGGATGTCGGTACTTCATGGGCAGAATTTGGTTACCAAAATTCAGAGGAGTAAGGAAGCTGGTCATGGATGAAGGGCATAAGACAAGATATGCTATTCATCTGGGGTCAGATAAAATGTATCACAACTTGAAGGGAATGTACTGGTGGCCAAACACGAAGGCTGACATTGCCACCTATGTCAGCAAGTGTTTAACATGTTTGAAGTTTAAGGCTGAGCACCAAAAACAATCAGGATTGCTAGTTCAACCAGAAATACCCCAATGGAAGTGGGAAAACATCACCATGGATTTCATCACCAAGTTGCCGAAGACTTCTGGAGGTTATGACACTATTTGGGTGATTGAGGATCGACTTACCAAAACCGCACATTTCCTGCCAATCAAGGAGATTGATAAGATGGATAAGTTAACATAAATCTATCTTAAAGAAGTCGTCTCAAGGCATGGAGTGCCAGTATCAAATATATCAGACAAGGACAGCCGGTTCACATCAAGATTTTGGCAGTCATTGCAAGAAGCACTGGGTACACGTCTCGATATGATCACAGCCTACCACCCGCAAACAGATGGTCAGAGTGAAAGCACGATTCAGACTTTAGAAGACATGCTAAGGGCATGTGTTATCGACTTTGGCAAAGGTTGGGACAGACACCTGCCATTAGTTGAGTTTTCCTATAACAACAGCTATCACACAAGTATTAAGACTGCCCCATTCGAGGCACTCTACGGGCGAAAGTGTCGATCGCCACTTTGTTGGGCTGAAGTAGGAGATAGTCAGATTACTGGACCTGAGATCATCCAGGAGACTACAGAAAAGATAGCCCAGATTCGTAACTGGTTAAAGATCGCGCGGTATCGACAGAAAAGTTATGCAGACTGTCGACGGAAGGATTTGGAATTCCAAGAGGGAGATCAAGTAACGTTGAAAGTCTCGCCTTGGAAGGGCGTAATCCGTTTTGGGAAACGAGGAAAACTCAATCCTCGTTATATCGGACCATTCAAGATCACCAAAAGAATTGGCCCGGTAGCTTACCGACTCGATCTACCCCCAGAGCTTAGTAACGTTCATAATACTTTCCACGTGTCCAATCTTAAAAAATGCCTGGCTGATGAAACACTCGTTATACCCATGGACGAGCTAGAGTTATTTGATAAGTTGAACTTCATTGAGCAACCTGTTGAAATAATGGACCGAGAAGTCAAGAAACTCAAGCACAGTCGGATCCCGATAATAAAAGTCAGGTGGAACTCTAAGCGAGGTCCTAAGTTTACGTGGGAACGCGAAAATTAGTTCCGAGAAAAATACCCTTAGCTGTAACATCCAGCATTAAACCAGGTTAGCAACAATGCCCTAATCTGTATTTAATAGTCAATTATAGCCTAATCAGTGGTCATTAGAAAATAATCAAGTGATTAACAAGGTTTATTAGAAAATTCAACTCAATTAGAATCAAATTCATCGGTGCGATGAATCGGGAAATCAATTAATCCGATCAATTTACGATACGAGGGATTAATTCAACTAAGTACATAATTAAATTATGATTAGTGACACTAATCATACACTAATACAATTACTTAACATTAATTATGCAAGACTAAAACAATTCATTAATGCATCCAAAAGTATTTATGAATTTACAAAAAAAAAAAGAGAAATACAAGAATACATTCCAAATACATTTATACAAAAAAAAATAGAAATACCTCATAATATTGACCATATAGGCCGGCCAAAGGAGGACAAGAAAGGACCTATGAAATATTTTTTTACTCAACATTTCTACATCAAATCCTCTTTCATTTCAAGTAAGATTTTACAACTATTTTCATCATTTCATCACCTTTTTCACCTCTATAAATAAGACCCTAACTCCTTGCATTTTCTTCACACTTTCAAAACACCAAAACCTCTCTTTCTCCTCTCCAAAAACCGGCCATATACACACACACACAACCCACCATTTTCTTTTAAGTGTTCTTCACATTTGCAAGGTGTTTTTGGTGAAATCTTTGAAGATACAACCTTCTACTCATTTTCATTATTCTAAGAACATCAAAGTAAGTAAATACTAACTTATTTCATCATATATTTATGTTTATATAAGTCTTGCATAATATATATAATCACCAACAACAACAAGTTTCATAAAAACTCAAGTTTATAAGTTTCTAGTTCTTATTTTAAGTTGTTTCTTTAAATGTGTTTATGAATATATGAACACATTATAAACATGTTAATATTATGAAAACATCTGTTATATATGTGTTATATAACTTTTATAACTTTTATACAAGTAGTCTTTGAATAAACAACAAGAATCATAAGTTGTTTCAAGTTTATAAAACTGCGGATTTTCGGCAGAAAATTTATATCGACTTTGAAAAATCATAACTAATTCATAACTTAACGAAATGAGCTGATTCTTGTCTCGAAAGTTAGATCTATGTCTTAACTATAGATCTGCAATTTTTCATAATTTATTTTGGAGTTTAAGACCTCCAGAAATTATTTGGGAAACCGAAAGTTTGACAGCTCAAAAATGGCCAACATAGGGTTTTTAACGAGCTTTTTCACCAACCTAAACATCTCAAAAAATGGCCGTTTTTGATTCAAAAAATCCTTTGTATATAGTAGTTTAATGTCCTAGAAAACCAAAACTTAAAACGTTTTGGAGCTTGGTCAAAAACAGCCTCAAAGTAGGCCGAAAAACCTCCGAAAAAGCTGGAAAATTATATATACATATATATAAACTTGACGTTTTAAGCGAATTTTATTTATAAACTTGTAATGTTGGGTGATTTAAGACATAAAAATCTATAAATATATATATATATCATCATATATTAGAGATATTAAGTCCTTATTATCATTTAGGACTCGATTAAACTCACGCAACGCATTTCTATTATGTATTACACATGTGGTTCCATCCGCCCTTATATCATGAACCGTTAATTGCATTTATTTGTAAGCGTGAATATATTATGGATAGATCTATCGGGAGTCATGTCCCCCATTCGGGTTAGTTAGGGTCGGCTAACAGCGAGTGCATATATATTTAACACACGGTATTACGTATCGGAATACTGCACAAGGCAAACTCATTTTAATTAAGCTTCGGTTGCATGATGGTTTATATGTAATAAACCAATCTCTATTATTGTTGTCCATACAAGTCAGATTTACGTGTAAACCTATGAGCTCACCAACAATTTTGTTGACGTATTTCAGTGTGTATTTTCATGAAATTAAGACAAGTCCATCACATCGGTAGTATTTTCAAGCTTCCGCATTTAAGGAATCGCACTCAGTTTCAAACCGACGGAGATTTACTTGCATTATTTTGGACAATTTAATTATGTATTTAAATCTCTGTATCTTGCGAACTACTCTTTAAAATTTTCCGGTTATGTAAAACATTTATATCTTTTAAAGTTATACCGATGTATTTTTGAAAACGTAAATATAGTGGTCGTTCATTATGATTATGGTTACGCTTCCGCGACGTCACGCTTCGTTGCCAATCGGGGTAACGGGGTGTGACACAAGAAGAGGGAATAGAATATAACAAAGAGTTTGCACCAGTGGCGAGGCTTGAGGGGATTCGACTGTTTCTAGCTTTCGCGTCCTTCAAAGGGTTTAAGGTATATCAACTCGATGTCAAGAGTGTATTCCTGTACGACAAGGTGAAGGAATTGGTGTATGCCGAGCAACCGCCAGGAAAGGTGATGGAATTGGTGCATTCCTGTACGACAAGTATCCCGACAGAGTATATCGACTTGATAAAGGTCTGTAATGATTGCATCAGGCACCTAGGGCTTGGTAGGAGACACTGTTAACTCACCTCTTAGACAACGGGTTTGAGAGAGGGAGAATTGATAGTACAGTATTTGTGAAAAGGAAAGGTGAAGATTTTTATTTTGGTACAAGTGTACGTGGACAACATCATCTTCGGGTCATCAAACGAGCAGATGTGCATGGATTTTGAAAAGGGTATGAAGTCAAAGTTTGAGATGAGTGCTATGGGAGAGCTGAACTTCTTTCTCGGTTTACAAGTTGAACAAAGGAAAGAAGGAATGTTTATTCATCAGACGAAGTATGTCTACGATATTTTGGAGCGTTTCGGGATGGAAGGAACAAAGCTGACCGGGCATTTCAGTACTCCGATTCAAGTGAATCCGAATCTCGGACTGGGTACAGATAGTGATTCTGATGTGGATCCGACTTTATATCGGGCCATGATTGGATCACTTATATATTTAACTGCTTCTAGACCAGTCATAATGTTTGATGTGTGTATTTGTACAAGGTTTCAAGCTAATCCAAAGGAAATGTGTATGAAATCCGTTAAATGGATTCAGTCGAAACCGAAGTCGAAACCGAAGTTGGGACTTTGGTATACTGCTGATGGAGATCTGGAATTGGAGGCCTACACAGATTCAGACTATGGAGGACGCAACTTGAACCGAAAATTAACGACTGGAGGTTGTTAGTTCCTTGGAGGGACGCTTGTATCCTGGCAGTGCAAGAAACAAACTTCGGTAGCCGTATCAACGTGCGAGACCGAGTATGCGGCTGCTGGTAGTTCCTGTTCACAGGTTCTGTGGATTCAACAACAATTGCGGGATTACGGTTTGACTTATACTCATACTCCCATTAGGATAGACAATCAATCAACAGTTGTTAAACAAATACTCTAGTTAAACACAGTTTGACTAAGCGCATAGACATAAGACATCATTTTATACGTGATTGTGCTGAAAAGAACTTCATAAAACTGGTAAAAGTTGCAACGGAAGACAATAATGCAGACCTTTTTTCAAAAGCATTTGATAGATCACGATTTGAATTGTTAGTTCAACTAAATGGCATACGTAATCCAGAGAAACTTGACCTTAGTAATTTTTTTTGTAGTAAGTTATTAGTTTACATTTTCCTGAAAAATGAAAAACAAAAGAAAAAAGAGAGAAAACCATAAAAATTTCAAAAAAAAAAGAGAATATTGAAAAATGAGATAAGTCTTAGAGTCATAGGTTCAAAGTGACGAAAATTAGCAAAGTCTAACAAACTCTAAGTGTTAAGATTTCACACATAATTCACCTTAAAATCCAAGTGATATACATATTCTTGTCTGATGTGTCGGTAGGCATAATACATGAAGGAAATCCTAAACGCTAATAAAATAATCAAGAAAATGTCATATGTGTAACTAACTTAGATGTATGACCAAAAGGTCTTAATTTCTATGTTAGAGACATACAGACAATGATTATGAATGAAATATGCAAATTTTTCTGGGAGATGTATAGCTTCATCAAATACATCTTAAACAAAGAAAGAAAAGGTTTTGAAAAGTAACGGAAGTCAAAACTAGTCGTTTTGTTGTACGTGAGTACAAACCTGTCACCGCTGTTTTGACTTAAACTAGCAAGATATGTCGCTTTGTTGTACGTGAGTACAGACCTGTCACCGCTGTGTTGCTAACATAAGAGGAATTCTAAGACAAACTGTGACACTCTGTTGTATGTAAATAAAGAACTGTTTCCGCCGTTTGCCTTTTAAAGATAATTTGCAAATACCAAAAAGTCATAATGATTGTGTGTCTGCCTTGATTAGAGAAGTATGTCTAAGTGTTGGACACGTAAGGTAGTTTCTTGATAAATAAAAAGGCCAATGAAAATTCCAAAGTGTTGAAAGTTTAAAAGGAAAAACATACCAACAATCACCTTGAAGTGTATGTCACGACGAACAATCAAATAACTAAAAAATTCGTAAGTGTGAAAGTAAAATACTAAAGGTGCGTTTGACACCGCTATTTGATTGAACCTTCTTGGACTATCTCGCAAAAATATCATTTATTATACTTTTATTTTTTAGTTTTTATTTTTACTTTACTTTAACTTTTTATTTTATCTTAGTTTATTTTATTTTATCTTAAATTATCTAAATTTTAATAAATAGGAACAAGGTCAAAGTTACTAGGATGCATTATTAGTTGAAGAAACAAAATTTAGTGATAATCTATTGCATAGTGTGAATGTCTCGCAAAGTTGGGAAAATTCCGTCAAGAGAAAAAGTTGAAAAAGTTGAATTTTATTGAAGAATTTTCAAAATTTTCAAATAAGTTCGAAAATCAGCTATGTTCGAATTTACATTCGAACTTGCTGCAAGTTCGAACATAATATAAGTTCGAAGTAGTTTGGGTATAAATAGGTCAACAGTGTTCATTTAATGCACCTACACTCAAACTTAACCCAGCGATCTCGAACTTATCTTCGAACATATCGTTTTTCGATTTTGAGGATTGTTTCTCGAAGTTTTTCACTATTTCTCGAACCTACCCACCCACTTAAGTGTTTTGAACAAACAATCACTCAGTAAGTGTACGGTTAGGACTTATTAGTGGATAAAATCGAGAAATTTTTAGATTTTGTATCAATTAGAACTAGGTTGTTTAAATTACAAGTTTTAGGGTCAAAAACTTCAAATTCATTCTAACAAAACTTTATTAAAACCTACTAGGACTAGATTCAACAGTTAATAAAGTCTAAAAAGGTTAAAATCATGGTTTTGAAGTTCAAAATATCCGACTTCGAACTTGAAGTTCACGTTCCAACTTGTCAGGACTACGAGATTGTCAAAAATATCAATAAGTTCAAAGACAGACATATTCGAATAAGAATCTCGAACTTAAGAAAGTTCGAAGGTCAAAAGACTATTTGAACTTAAGTAAGTTCGAAGGACTTATATTCTCGAATTTAAGTAAGTTCGAAGATGTTCAAATTCGAACTTAATCAGGTTCAAATTTAAACAAGTTCGAATAACTTATATTTTTCAAAATTAATTTCTAACGTTTTAAGTGTTTGACGTGTATGCAAATATGGGAGATCGTGGTTTTTTCAACAACTACAATATGACCATGTTTGTTGATCTTCAGTTGCCTGAGGATCAGCCTTATAGGCAAATGTTAGAATTTTTATCGCAGTCACCTGTGACATATGCTCTAACGCATAACGCGCAGATAATTCTCCCGTATGTTCGCCAAATTTGACAAACTCTTCAAGTCGATAGCATTCACGTTCCGACGCTTCTAAGGGCCAGAGTCGGTGGCCATCGGATTGCATTCTCGGCCGATCATTTACGTTTGAACATCGAATTGACAAACTAGGTATTGACAAACTAGGGACGATTGAACAAATGCATCAGGCAAGCGGCCTTCTTACGGATGGGCTATGCTCAAGATATTACAAATGCATCTTACGTTAAAAGTGGTCTTATTGGCGAACGGCGTTATTTGGTGCACGTTATAATGGTCTGTTGTGCACCAAAGAAGGCAGGATTTGAGACAATGGTGTCTAAGCTTCAATCGGCGGTGATATCTCTGGTGTACAACAAGCCTTACAGCTTTTTTGAGATGTTCTTCGGGGAGTTCGTGCACCAAATCTCTGCCCCAACCCGTGAAAGATTTCTAATGAATCCTAGATTTATCATGACGATCGTCAGGCATTTTCTGCCAGACTTACCTACTTTGTCAAAACAAACGTCTGTAGCTGTCATCGATAAGAGAATATTTGCTGACTGCCAATCCCATAACGCACGAAGGGTAGAGCAAGTGAGGCCCCAAGTGGTTCCGTTGATTGGCGCAGTCATAGATCTTAATTTTGTCGCTCCAGAGGGAGATGATTGGATAATTGATTCACCTCAACAACAACGTCAACAGCAACAAGCACCAGCACGACATGCACCGGTTGCTCGAGAAGTTACTTCTACTAGTATAGCAGCAACGACAGCAGAGCCTTCCACATCGGGACCTCATGTTGACCCGAGGATGCATAGATTAGAGGAAATCATTGAGGAAGGCGCAGCAGCTCAAGAAAATATCTCTACGGAGCTTGTACATGATATTTTGGAGCCGCCTACTGATTTAGATGATATATTTAGGGAAATTGATGATTATCAGCCTCCAGTAGTCGAAAATACAGGCACAGAGAGTCGTGAAGAAGCTGAAGGTCATGTAGAGACCGCTTCAGATTCTGAGTCGGATTCCAATTCAGATGAGGAGTTAAGGGAAGCGGCTAATGCAAGAACCTCTTTTGCAAGACATGGATCAAGAGTCGTTGTGACCAGACGAAAAATGACTCGTCCGGCTCTCCGATATGAAGATGAAGACGATGGGGATTTTTTCTTGGAAGAAGAAGTAGTGATTGCAACTCAACAGAGAGCGAAGAATCAACGCATAATTTAAGGAGCTCCATCAACTTCTACTGTCGTTCCATTCGCTGCAACCACCACTCCATCCATATCAACTTCGAGTCCATCAACTTCTGTTCCATTTACTGAAAATCAACGATTTTAAGAATTGAAAGGCAATGTAGATTTCCAAACAGTCCAAATCTTTCATCTCTCGCAAGCTGTGAATGAGCTGTAACAACACAACTCCATGTTGGAGCAGCAGAACAATCAGCTACAACAGCAATTGACTACCAAACAAGACACCATGAATGCCCAACTCCAAGTTGGAGCAGTAGATTTCTAACTCTTCAAACCCTGGTCGAGCAAATATTGAGAGATCTTCAAGCTCAGGGGGAGAGTAGTTTCCGGGGCGATGAGTTGAGGGGAGTTCAGAGAAATGAGATCATGAAGGAGGCGACCCAGATATTCAAAAAGACAGTGGGCTAGCAGATCTTCCACCTGAGACTACTCAGCAAGCTGAACTTCAGGGGTAGCGTGGATCATCTGGATCAGGATGAGGAGGAGATAAATAAAAAGGTAAGGCTCCCGAAATGTCAGAGCTCACTAAGCTAGAAATGATTGGAGCCTTAGCCGGCATTGATGATGATGAGGATGTGAATTTTGACTTCGAAGACGATCATGAAGAACTTGAAGAGCGATGGATTGTCCCAGAAAATGTTCAAGATTGGAACTCAGATGATGAAGTTCTGGTTGATGAAGATGATGAAGCAGATAAAATAGTGATTGAGAAGCAACCTGTCACAGAAGTATAAAACTGAAGATCAAGACGTGATAGACATAGAAATGCTTAAGAGTGCCTTAGATTATGAATTAGAATCTCAAATGCCAGATAGAGAACTTTCGAATGAAGAAAAGAGAAAGGAGTGGTTCAGGACAGAGAAAAAGGCCTTGTCATTAAAAGAGAAAATGAAGATGCCTAGTTCGGGAAAGCTGGCTGGGAGTATACTTAGGTAGTTCTTTGATCGAGAACTGTAGTTTTATATTATTAAGTGAAAGGATGGCCTACAATATCTGAGGAGAAGATAGAAGGACTTCAATTCCTTACCTAAAGTTGAAATAAAGGCCTTAGCATGGAAAGAGCTCGTCAACATCGGAGACGATCCCTACGCTGAAGTGATTGCCAAGATTATCAGAATGGAAGGGAGATGTAGCAAGTTTAAAAGGGTAAATCCAAGAATGGGCAAGATAGTAATGGATCATACAAGAATCGATCCTCTATCTGGCAAGCCGTGGATGAAGATGTATTACAAGCCAGTTAGATGCTTAAAGAAAGTGCCTCTAAAGCCAATGCCTCAAGATGTCCTAGGAAAACTCAATTGGTGGTATGTTGACAGTGAGACATGTGTATCAGTGATGGAAGATGAGAAAGAGAAAGTGATTTTGAAGGTGTACGATCCCTTGCACCTAGTTAACTTGTGAAAGAATGATCTGCTCAAGCTTCATAATCAAGAAATCTCGTTTGATGAACATATGAAGTCTGAAGGCAGAAAATATCCAAAAGTTGTAAAGGTGTGTGTAGAGCAGGGATTGTGTGCAGGTAGTATTTTGAATCAGTCTAGTTCTATAGGTTAATAAATATCTATCTAGAAGCTATCTTCAAGGGGAGTCTGTTGGTACACACTGTGTGAAAATAGCAGTCTTGGTATGTAATAGATAGCCATTTGTAATATATCAGGCTTTGTTAATACAAGTCTCTTAGGCACAATAAGGCCTCAGTTAAACCTGCTGTACATCTGAGGGGGAGATTTTTGATCAAACCTGTTGACGCACTTGAAGGTTGAATTTAAGGCCTGTTATATGCCTTATTGAAACCTGAAAGTGATTTGCAATATCAGCCCAAAGTTGTTTACCATGTTGCATTCGTTGCAACTATGGCAGTTTGTCCAAGCTATTTTGTCTGCTGAACAGGCTGGACGTAAACTGTCTACGCTGCTCTGTTCTATTGAGCAGCTTGAACAGTTTACAAGTGTTCTGTGCTTTCTGAACAGATGCTGTTCTTTGTGAACAGGTTAAACACTTCATTTGAATATGTTTCCAAGTTCTCATGTATTGTTTTTGTCTACAAGATCAGTTTGCAAGTCGAAGACAAAGTGGAAAACAGAACTGCACAGCCTGCCCAAGCTGTTCTGTCACATGAAGACAAACAGATATTTGAAAAGGGTGACAGACCTTTTCTTATATCAAAATGGTATTAGCAAAAGAAGAAAGATTCAAAGTTGACATTCCTTTTTTAGTTAATGGATAATTGCACAAAAAACCCCAAACTTGTCCGCTTTTTGTGATTAAAACCCCAAACCATTTTTCATTGCATAGAAAACCCCGAACTAACTAAAAATCAGTAAATCAAGGTTTTATCAATGGGTAACCGGTTGAAACCGATTATTAATCCTACAGGGACCGGTAAATAACCTAAATAGGATAAATTTTAATTGTTGGAACCGGTTGCCAAATATTACATATCATTTAAAACCCCGTTGATAATTTTTAATTGTAATTTTAAACGGGATTACCTCATCTACGAGCGTTAGAAATGATGCGTAATACTTGGAAATCCGTTTCAACAATTAAAATTTATTCTACGTAGGTTATTTACGAGTCCACGTAGGATTAATAACCAGTTTCAACCAGTTACTCATTGATAAAACCTTGATTTACTGATTTTTAGTTAGTTTGGGGTTTTCTATGCAACGAAAAATGGTTTGGGGTTTTAATCACAAAAAGCGGACAAGTTTGGGGTTTTTAGCGCAATTATCCCTTTAGTTAAAGCCTTATGCAACAGTGACAAAAAGGAATATACAAAGATTCTACCATGTGAAGACAAAGATACTTTATCAGAACGTGCAGAAAGGTGTTTTGTCCTTTTGGAACGACTCCCCACTATCTCATCTGTCCAATGAGGAAGCTTCACTGAGATTCTCCTTTTGAGTATAAAAGGAAGCTTCTAAGGATTATGAGATATCGAGAGTGTGATATCAGAACGTGCATTGAAGTGTGTTATTCCATGCATGCAAGTCTGCTTATATAAAACAGTAGAGTGTGTCTAAGCTGTTCTTGTATAAGCTATCCATCTTAGTCTTGTAAAAACAGTGAGTGCATCTAAGTGAGTGTAGTCATTGTGTCTAGTCTGAGTGTGTCTTAGATTAGTCAAACAACTATTGTATCTGTCATCTCAGCTTGAACCTTTCCGCATTCAATCTTGTTTGTAATTAACGCTTGTTAATAATATATACAAACATTGAGAAAAGATTGTTATGTTTTTAAATAGCTGTATTCACCTCCCCTCTAAAGCTTAGAACTATACACTTTGGAAACCTTTCGGGACCTACAAAGTCATATATGTTTGATCATGATTGTCTATGATGTTTACACTTGCATGATAAGTTCAAAAATAAGCTCAAAGATAAGTTCTAGAATAAGTTCAAAGGCTAGGGTTCGAACTTATTGATACCCAGACGAACATAGTGAAGCTAAGTTCGTAGGGTATTGGACAAGTTCGTGGGCTTGGGCCTGAATGAACTTAGTCTTTCAAGTTCAACTTAATATTTATAATTATGTGTTAATCCATTTTAATTAGGGACTTTTGGACAAATTCGTAATCAGAGCTTGTATTCGTGCACGTGCGAGCTAGAGCTGAATTCAGAGAGTCTTTCGGAGAAATACACCGTGTTGGGCCGTCCTTCGTATCGACTATTGTGAAGACCTCCCCTCACGGGGCAGTCCTCAGAGTCTAGGTCCCACATCATGCAACACGATATCAATCATAACTAAGATAGAGTAATTAAGTTGCGGAATTTAAAATTACAGTACAAAATATTAGGATTAAGTTTAATACAGTTTTACAGTTTTCAAATTAAACTTATAAAGGGCACAAGTCTAATCTAATTCATGTCATCATATAATCAAGACAAATCTACCCAGACCACCACATTGTCATCTTCCAATCAGTACCGAAATGCTTTGTTGAGTAGTGGTCTATGAAAACTTCGACTTGATTCTTGTAAGACCTAAGTACTAGGTACGGCAGGTGACTTTCCTTTATCTTTTTTAGTAAAAGGTAAATAGCAACTGTATGCAAAGCTTAGTGAGAATATAGATTTTCAGATTACATGCATTATCAAGCGGATCATGGGTCTAGCGTGATATATCTTGACTGCCGCTACAGCCACTCATGATTGAGACATAGTAGTCATAGAATTGGATGATGTTCAAGCCACACACACGCTTAAATTGTGGATATCAGCCACATACTGGGCTAGCTACCAGTAAATCAACATGACAGAACATCGAAGTATCATTACCAAGTTCAATAGAACTTGTGAAATAGCATGGTCAAGAACAATAGACCGTCAATGCTAGTCATTGTAAGCTGAATCGATACGTCAAAGATGCAATCAATAACAAAAGCATAAATAATCTAAACCATGATAGCAATCTTAAATGATAACAATCTCTGAACTGAAGTGTAAATACAACGTTATACAAAATCATAAGTCAAATAGCTATCATGATCCACAGGGCATCACCGAACCATGGTGAGCACTAGTCACAATCCAGCTGATCATATATGAATGCCAAATTAATCTATCATCAACAATATGTCTCAACAGGAAATCTCGCATGTAAAGCTGAATATCTATAACTCACAGGTTTGGGGTCTTTATCAAGCGGATGTAAAATCCACCACCTGAGTTATCTCAGGATTTTATCTTTAATTCTTTGTCAATCTGTTCTCTGTCAATTCTTTTCAAGTCTATGACCCGCTTTCAATATCTCAAATCTTTAGATCTTTGTTCAGAATTAACTGAATCTGTCCAGAATCATATCATATCATATCATTAGCTTTTTGGCTTAAAATCTTTATTTTATCTGATTCTGATAACTGATAATTCATCAATCTTTCATTTGTTCATATTCTTTGTTTCTTTGGATTCTCAAAAGATATATCTATCGATATATATATATATATATATATATATATATATATATATATATATATATATATATATATATATATATATATATATATATATATATATAATCATGTTACTTTGTTTCATGTTCTTTTATCATAAAATCATGTGTATTGTAAAAATAAGTATTTATGAATTAATTTATCAAAATAGGACAATCGGATGTGGATCACCAGATTCGAACCATCCGGATTGGTCATCCGGATTCAGACTAATCCGGATCAGGCATCCGGATTCGGACCGAATGGCTAACCCGAATTAGGACCAACCGAAGCATAGGTCCGAAGTAGTCATCCGAATTGGGACAAATCCGAATTCAAGGAGGGTCTGAATTAGCCTAACTTCCAATTTGCATCATCCGAAATATAGGGTCCGAGACATGGGATCCGAAATGGATCATCTCATCCGAATTCGGGCTCAACCGAATTCGGATCCCTCATCCTCATATTTTCCAGAAATTTGTTTTTGGTGTTCATACTTGTGTTCATACGGATTTTTACTAAAATCATTCATTTTTATTAACATGCAACTTAATATAAAGTTGTATTATCATTATTGGGTTGATTTTATTCTATTCTCCCTAACAATAACATCATAAATTGATCAAGATTGTCCAAAATCCTTTCTTTTTGTCAAGAACACATATTTTCACAAAAGTTTCGATTTCTTGTTTATTTGGCCAATCTAAGATAAAATTTTTGTTTCTATGACATTTAATTACTTTATTACATGATTTTCTGGTAGAATTTTAAACATGCAACATCAAATTTTCACATTTTAATTCTTGGTTTCGGTTTTTAACAAAACCGAACCAAATTCATAATCTTTCAAAATTTAAATGAAATGTTACCTCAAAATCTTGATAATTGATAATGTTTGATGATTGTTGTAACTCCTATTGTCTTCAATCTTCGATTTAATGGAACAATTATGGATTTCTTGATGAAAAATTGAAGGTAGCCGTATGGTTTAGTGAGAGAGTAGAGAGAGAGTGTGTGAAATCTTTAATTGTGATTAATGAGTTTTTAAATTATCATATTCTTGTTTATATATTTAACTTAGTTAAATACTCATTTAATCCCTACACTTTTGTATAATACATCTTTTTAATTTAATCATCTTTAATAATTTATAACAATCATATAATTTAATTAAATTATTTCATACTTAATTAAATTACAAGATAAATAATCTAATAAAATTACATTATTTGCTCAAAATATTGAAATTAAGTTTAGCTAAAAGACTAAATTGTTACAGCTATCATCGTGTTCGTCTCCGATTTTCGTGTGTGATCGATCTGTTAAGCCACTAATGAGGATTCCGCACTCGTTGGATGGCGTAGCATCAAGATCAGATACGTGACAGAGATGACCTTACAAATAAGCCTAGTTCTATAGAATAATGAATATCAACTAGAAGCTATCGTAAAGGGGGAGTCTGTTGGTACACCCTGTGTGACGATAGCAGTCTAGATGTGTAATAGATAGTCATATGTAATAGAAGAGGCTTTTTTAATACAAGTCATGTTTGTTTGATTGTGTATGATGTCTACATTTGCATGTTAAGTTCTAGATTGTAAAGTTAAGTTCTAGATTGTGAAGATAAGTTCTTAAGGCATAAAGCCACGAAGTTAAGTCACACCATACGAACTTAGCTAGCCTAAGTTCGTAGGTTCTTGGGCTTGAATTAAAAGTTCGTGGGCTTGGGCCTGAAAGAACTTAGGTGTTATACTATGAACTTAATCAGTTAATTCTAATAACTTTGGTGAAATTCGAACTTTAGATCGGTATAAATGCACGTACGAGCTAGAATGGTTTTTAAGAGAGTTTTAGGAGCAATACACTGTGTGGGGTCAGTTGTCATATCGGCTAGCATCGTGTTCAGCTCCGTGTTCCACGCGTCATCAATCTGTTAAGAGTCAAACGAGGATTCCGCACTCGTTGGACGGCATCGCGCCTTGATTCGATCCGTAGACGTGGTGAGCTTACAAGGAAAGAGGACACAGGCAAAGCTGTTGCTGTTGAACCCTTCACAAAACATGTTGGGTCTTCTAAAACAAGTGAAACATTTGTGAAACCTGTTGAGAATCCCAGTAGAGATAAACCATAATGTGTTTCTGGGAGTTCTTCTTTCAAGAAATCCAAAAAGAGAAAATGTTATAAGTGTGGAAAGAAGATTCTAATGGCCAATGACTGTCCTGAAACTGAGGACATAAGGCCTGCTGACACTGTTAGTTTTAACATTACAAAATCTAACAGTGTTGGAAGTAACCTTGTCATTGAGGAGAGTATTTTACAGAGACCATCCAAATTGGAAATATTACTGTTGATCTAAGTGGTCCATCAACAAATGTTGATGAAGAAGGAGAACTCATCCGCGTGATGAGTTCCCCTAAGAACAAGTATTTCCCTATGACACTCTGCAGGTTAAACAACCAAGCTAGGTTTGGTAATTAGACAGTTGTTGTTCTTGCCACATGACAGGTTGGAAAGAGTTGCTGAGTGATCTCAAGCGTGAAAAACGCCCAAAATTCACATTTGGTGACAATGTCCAGGGATCCACAGAAGGATATGCAACCCTTCGTGCAGGTGCTGTAACATTCAACAGAGTAGGATATGTGTTTGGGCTGAAACATAACCTTGTTAGCTTAAGTCAACTGTGTGATGTTGGCTACAAGGTTAAACTTGATGAGCACCTAGGGTACATACTGGATTCCCGTGGAAAGGTTGTGCTATGTGCACAAAGAAAGAAAGGGGTTTATGTTGTAGACATGAAATCTATTGATCAAACAACTGAAACCTGTTTTGTCTCAAGAAGCAATGCAGACCTTAACTAGTTATGTCAAGAAGGTTATCACACCTGAACTTCAAGAATATCAACAAACTCTGTGAAAAAGGGTTAGTAGCAGGTTTTGCCATCTGTAACTTTTTTAAGGATAAACTCTGCACAACTTGTGAGTAGGGTAAGAAAAGAAAAACATCTTTTAAATCCAAGTATAATATTTCTATTGATACTCCTCTCTTCATAAGCCACATTGACTTGTTTGAACCTTTTAATGTCCCAAGTCTAGAAGATAGAAGATACACCTTAGTAATGGTTGATGATTTCTCCAGGTTTACATGGGTGATCTTCCTAAACACTAAAGGAGAGGCTACCAGAGAAATTATTGGACACAATTAAAAGATGGATGTTTTGAACTCTACCCAACTTAAACAGCTTAGAAGTGATCATGGTACTGAATTCTAAAACAATACTCTTTAGGACTTCTATGAAGAAAGAGGAATATCTCAAAACTTTTCAGCTGTGACAACTCCACAACATAATGGGGTGGCTGAAAGGAGGAACAAAACCCTCATAGAAGCTGCTAGAACTATGTTGTGTGCATCAGGTATGGCTTCATCGTTTTGGGCTGAAGCTGTCAACACTGACTACTTCACTCAAAACAGATCCTTAGTAGTAAAAATGTTCAATAGGACTCCCTATGAGTTACTCAAAGGGAGAAAGCCAAATATAGGCTATTTCCATGTGTTTTGATGCCCTTGTTTCATTTTGAATCAAAGCGATCAACTGTCCAAATTTGAACCCAAAGCTGATGAAGGGGTATTTGTTGGATACTCACCTATTTCTAAAGTCTACAGAGTATACACCTTTGAAAAGTCTGGAAATCCTTCTACCAAAGTTGTTCCTGAATCAGTTTCAAGAGATTTCAAAGTTAACGATCTTATGTATTCCAATGCTGAAGAAAAGGACTCAAAAGCTTCCACATTAACCAGAGTGGAACCTGTTAACCACAATGGACATGATGATGATTATATGGGTACACCCTATGTGAATAAGTGTATAGATATATTTAACGTACCATATCCAGAACCAATCAATGCTGATTTCCCTAAATACTCTGCTGATGTGTTCAACAACAATGGTTCATACATAACAAATTAACAGAATCAAGATGTCAGCATGTCTAAAAATCTTAACAGTTGTTCAACAAGACCTGGTGAGTATGAAACTGATACAGATGGATCTTCATTGAAACATGATCAAAAGTGGATCAAGTGTTACCCAAATGATCAAATTATTGGTGACATTAACAAATGTGCGCAGACAAGATGGGACAACCTTGGAAACTTTTGTATGTTTTCAAGTTTTGTGTCCCTAATGGAGCCAAAGAGAGTTGATGATGCACTGAAAGATGCCAATTGGATCACTGCCATTTAAGAAAAACTCAATCAGTTTGATAGAAACGAAGTGTTGCAGTAGGTCCTTATGCCTAAAGCGAAAACCATAATTGTCACCAAATGGGTTTTCAGAATCAAGATGGATGAGCAAGGTCATGTCATCAGAAATATGGCAAGACTTGTTGCTCAAGGGTATACACAAGAAGAAGGTATTGATTATGCTGAAACATTTGCTCGAGTAGCCAGCATAGAAGCAATTCGTTTGTTTCTAGCCTATGTTGCCCACAAGAGAATGAAGGTACTTCAAATGGATTTAAAGAGTGCATTTTTTTAATGGAAAGCTGCAAGAAGAGGTATATGTTAAGCGGCCTCCAGGTTTTGATAATGAACATCATCCAGGTTTTGTCTATAAGTTGGACAAAGCACTCTATGGTCTGAAATAAGCCTCTAGAGCGTAGTATCATACTCTTACCAATTTCCTTATGAGCAATGGTAATTCCCGAGGTAAAGTGGATACTACAAATTCATAAAGAAATTGAAAACTGACAGAATGCTTGTTCAAATATATGTGGATGACATTATATTTCGTTTTACTAATGAACAACTTTGCAAGAATTTTTCACTGCTCATGAAATCTAAGTATGAAATGAGCATGATGGTGAACTTAGTTTCTTTCTAGGATTATAGGTTAAACAAACCTCAAATGGATTTTTCATAAATCAAAGAAAGTATACATTAGATCTATTGAAAAAGTTTAAATTTGATCAATGTTCTCCCATCAAAACCCCAATGGCAACCAATGTAAAATTGGATGCTGGTACCTATGGCAAAACTGTTTCAGTAATAGGTTACAGAGGTATGATTGGGAGCTTGCTGTACTTACCTGCTAGTAGACTACATATTATGTTTTACAAATCTATATGCTTGGTTTCAAGCTGATCCAAAGGAATTCCATCTAGCTGCTGTGAAAAGAATTTTCAGATACCTAAAAGGAACACCAAGGTTAGGTCTTTGGTACCCCAAAGACTCAAGCCTAGAACTAATTCGCAATTCAGATTTTGATTTTGCAGGTTGTATGCTAGATAGAAAGAGCACAACTGGTGGATGCCAACTCCTTGGTGGAAAGTTGATCAGTTGGTGCAACAAGAAGAAGAATTATGTTTCTACTTCCACAGCTGAAGCTGAATTCATTGATACTGCAGCTGCTGTGGGCAGGTTCTTTAGATGCAGCATCAGCTTGAATATTATGGCCTTATATATAGGAAAATTCCTATTCTTTATGATGATACAAGTGTCGTGGCCATATCCAACAATCCATTCTTTCACTCTCGAAATAAGCATATTGAGGTCAGACATCACTTCATAAGAGATCACATCCAAAAAGCTAATGTGGAGGTAACTTTTGTTTCCACAGAAGAACAACTTGCAGATATTTTCAATAAACTACTCGATGAAAATAGGTTTAATTCCCATGTGTGCAAGATGGGAATGTTAAATAAAAGTGACGTAGTGTTATTGATGTTCTAAGCCTACTTCAAATCTGATAAAATCTTTTAAAACAGCTTTGGCAGAACAGGTTTCATCTGTTCTGTACTTAGCCAGTTAGTTGATATTTGAACAGGTTTGAGAAGTAACATGTTTGCCAAAACAATAACTGTTTCAAAACTAAGTTCTTCTCTCAAACCTGTTCTATTGAATAAACTTTAATCCTGCTCACTCTATAATATGTCATACAAGGCAAATCCTTGTAATTCGTTATGCTATTGAACAAATTCCACATTAAAACCTGTTCTCTTATAGTTGCACAGGTTTTATAGACAGGTTAGAGAATGATCAGTGTTTGATGAAACTTTTACATCACAAGTTTGAACAACAACTTTTAATTAACATTACTTCACATTTAAGTTACTTAAAATATGTATTTATTTCTCTTAATTAACTGCAGATAATGTGTTTTACGTGTGTTAGTAGAGAAAAAGGTTAAGTTGGTCTAACAAACGTGCTGACGTGTTAAACCATTCCATTTTCCGTTAGTTTCATTTCAAATCAACTGCTCAAAACCTTTCTGTCTCCTACTTTCCCACATTCAAATCCTATAAATACCATATCACTGTTTCATATTCTTCTTCCTCACTACTTCTATACCTTCTGCAAAAACCCAAAATGACTTAGTGTCCAAAAATCATGCATCCTCTCCTCCTCTAAAATATTGCTTCCCAGAACAACCATTTTGTTCATGCATTCCTAGGTGACGATGTTGTCATCCAACCCTTAGTCACCACCATGTTAACCATCAAACCCCCCAACTATGTTGCAAACTTAAACATTCTCAAAAACTACAATGGCAAAGGTTATAAACAAATGGTGGAGATCCTGCAAGCCCATCCCCTTAACTATGCCATGACGGTCACTCCTAGTGGCATGTTCCAGAAGATGGTGTATGAGTTTTGGTACACTTTCTCTTATGACCCCCTATCAAAACCATAAGGGGAACAAATCCCAACCCCACATAAACCATTAAGATCACTGTAGATCTTCTTCGGGAAGTACTTCACCTTGTAGTTGCTGAAAACTATGACAAGCCACAGCCGGAGAATGAAAAAATGGGCAATCTACTATGCTGCTGTGGCATGTCAGAACCAAGGGTTGGTGCCACCTTATTTAGGAAGGAACTCTCACCAACTTATAGCTTTCTCTTCGCCTCTGGGGTGATGAGCCTAAGCTGCAAAGTTGGTTCCTTCGATCAGCTTAGCCGAGATGAAGTTCAAGTAGCTCTACACATTCTGGATGGGACCACCCTCAATATGGCCAAATGGATATTTTTAAATCTAAGGAACTTGGTGGAGCAAGAACATCGTCCCCTTGCTCTTAGATATCCAAGATTTCTGAGCATAATTTTCAAACATATTTGTGGTGAGCATCTCTACCACTCACAGCCCTACTTAACGACTTTGTGTTTCCTGTCATTGCAAACAGGGTATTTTACACACTTGTTCCTGTTGATGAACCTCCTCTAACCACACCAATGAGGAGTTTACTTGGTTTAATGGAAGGACCTTCTACCTAGGAGGTGAATCCAATCCCTGCTCTCGTTGGAAAGTCCAAATCACAGTCTAAAATGGCAAAACGTGCCTTAAAGACTAGTGAAGCTGGGCCTGTCCCCAAGAAGACTAAAACAGCAAAGTCTGCACCCTTAGCCTCAGTGGCAGAGGGGGAGCAGACTGGTCATCCAGTTTCATCTGTTGAATCTAATGCCTTTATGACTAGTTCCTCTGTGGCAACTTAGACTATGGAACAGGTTCAACCACATGTTTCTACCCTAGTCCCCCCCACCAGTCCAAACACAACAGCCTACCATCTCTCCTCAATCCCCCACTGTATCTTACTCCAAGCAAAGGAGAAAATCCTTAGCCAAAAAGATAACCTCCACCACTCAAACAACCCCCTCCAACCCTTCTCAACAGTAGTCAGTTGAAAAAGAGACAACCCCTATTGTATTTTCTTCTCCTATTTTGGGAGAAGGAGAAGCATTTATGGAGCATGCCTCACACCAAACTAAGTCTACCCTGGGTCAACCTGAGCCCTCTGGTTCCTCACAAAAAGAACCTGTTGTACAAATGGAGTTAGCCACATCACCTATCCCTGCGTCTCAATAAGCTGAGGTTATTAAAAGACAGGAGAACTCTCCACTCCAAACTGAGTCCACGCGGTCCCATTTTCATATTTCTCTTTCACATCCTGAGTTAGCACAAGGTGCCAAACCTGCTGGTACTAGCCACTCAGCTATTCAGCCTTCAACTTCTGCTCCTCATGATGCAGCCATAGTCTTGATGAAGGTGTCACCATACTAGTGACATCTGAAAGGCAAGCACCCCCCATAGTCTCACCTCATGAAGCAATTTCGGCCACTGCTGAAGGTATCATTGACCCTTCCAAACTATGTTACTTAACTTATGCCCAGACAATAGAACTTCTCTCTAATGTGCTCCTACCATCACATAGTGATCCTCACACTTCTCATTCATCACCTTCACACTCATCTCCAACCACACAATCCAAACAATCCACTCATACTCCTCCATCCCCTAAATATCTTTCTTTGAAGGTACAACATTCTATGTTGTCCAACAAAGTTAGCTCTTTCGAAACGTCCATGACTACCCTACCCTCTACAATAGCAGACTCCATGTCTGCACAACGTAAAGGTTTTCTTGAATTGTTCAACACTTCCTTTCCAAACCCTGCTCCCCAGCCTGATTACTCCTCTCAGATGCTTGCAGTCGCTGCACAGCTGCAATAACTCTCATCATCATTTTCCTCTATTCTATAACTCCAACAGGACTCTGTGTCCAACCTGGCAGTTGTTTCCCAACAACAATCAGGTATTGCTGACACCTACTCTACCACACTGCCCTCCACCTTGGCCTGATCTCTGAAGAACAAATTAAGGGTACCTCAGTGGTGGTACCCAAAATCAAGCCCAGGAGAAGAATAAAGGATACAGAGCTTGAAGAACTCTTTATGATGATTGATCAAAGCATCATTGCTGTTGAAATCAAAGGGGAAGATCATAGTCTTCCAAGGGGAGTTGAGCCTGAAGATGACAAACTCATAGAAGAACCTGAGCCAAGGGTATTCTTTGTGGACCCCTTAACAAAGAAAATCTGTTTTTAGAGGGCATCTAATCTGCATAAGGTTTGTCTCAAATAGATCTGAGCCTTTAGACTCTCTAATACGTTTGGTAAATCTTCGAAATGGAAAGCAGTTATCTGGGAACAGCTTAAAGACTTCTATGAGAGAGGAGAACTTCAACATCATAACATCATGTTTCTCTGACATGAAGTAGAAAAAATTGAAGACACTATGAAGCACTTTGAACAATTGTTTGAAGGAAGGCCACAGCTTGAAGGTCCATCTACTGCTGAGTAGATGAAGAATGGAAGTTGTCCGTAAGTTTGACAGGCTTCCCATTACTTGCTCCCACCTTGAACAGTCCAATTTGTTAAAATTCTTTTTGTACATAAGTTGTACTTTATTACATCAGTTGTAATATATCTTTTAACATTAGTTGTAATTTACTTTAGTACATCAGTTGTACTTATGTGAAAACATGTGTTGTTTGTAATCAATATCAGTGTATATATAAGCTGATCTTGTACTTCACTTCAATGTTGCAATTTCATTTCCGCAAATGTAATGTAAAAATATATAGTGATATTTGATAAATTCAGCTTAGACTGATTATTGCAAATAGGGGTAGATTGTTAGGCACAAAAAGGCCTCAGTCAAACCTGTTATACATCATAGGGGGAGATTATTAATAAAACCTGTTTGATGCACTTGAAGGTATAATTTAAGGCCTCTTAATGCCTTATTGAACCCTGAAGAGTGATTTGCAATATAAGTCAAAGCTGCTTACCCTGTTGCATTTGTTGCAACTAAGGCAGATTGTCCATGCTGTTCTATTCTATTGAACAGGCAGGACATAAACTGTCTACACTGCTCTATCCTGTTGAGCAGCTTGGACAAATTCTAAGTGTTTCGTTCTTTGTGAACGGAACCTGTTCTTTGTGAACAGGCTAAACACCTTTATGTAATATGTTTCCATGTCTTTATGTATTGTCTTGGACCAAAAGATCAGTTTACAAGTTAAAGACAAAGTGGAAAAACAGAAGCTGCTAAGATTGCCCACGCTATTCTGTTACATGAAGACAAAGTGGATATTTAAAATGGGTTACAGACCATTTCTTATATTAAAATGGCCATAATAGAAGATGAAAGATCTAAAGTTGACATTACTCTTTTGGATAAATCCTTCTGCTATAGAGACAAAAAGGAAAAGACAACGATTCTGCAATGTAGAGACAAATACTGCTTTGTCAGAATGTGCAGAAAAGTATTTACAGTCTCTCTTGTAAACAGTGAGTCCATCTGTGTGAGTGTGTTCATTTTTAGTTCCGAGTGTGTCTTAGATTAGTAGAACATCTGTTGTATCTGTCATCTCAGCTTGAACCTTTCTGCAGTTCAAGCTTGTTTGTAATTAACAGTTGTTGATAATACATACAAACATTGAGAAAGTGTGTTGAAATTCTGAATAGCTGTATTCACCCCCATCCCTTGACAGCTTATAGCAACATACTAGGGAAACCTTTTTGGGTCCTATAGAAATCAACATTGAATGGTTCTGGGCCTGGTACATCAACTATATCTGTGCACTTACTCACACAGGCTTAACTAATAGGGGGAGATTGTTAAGCACAAAAAGGCCTCAATAAGACCTGCTCATTATCATCGGGGATATTTTTAATCAAACTTGTTTGATACACTTAATGGGAGAATTTAGGGCCAATTAATGCCTTATTGAAATCTGATAAGTGATTTGCAAAATCAGTCTGTGTCTGTTTTCACTGTTCCATTCGTTGTAACATGGCAGATTGTCAAAGTTGTCCATAACTATTGGACAGGTTTGACAAAAACTGTCTAAGCTATTCAGGGCTGTTGAACAGTTTTGACTCAAGTTAGTTTTCTGTTCCTTGTGAACAGATGTTGTTCTTTGTGAATAGGTTTTACACTTTATGAAATTTGTATCCATGTCCTCAAGTTAGTGTTCTGTTTTCACTGTTTCAAGAACCACTGGGATTGTGATTCCTTCATCAAAGCCATAGTGGTGCCTTGGTTTTGAGGATCCTCTTCATGGAGTGAAGTGGTGTGCATTTCTACATCTTTAGTGGTCAAAACTGTTGATGGAATTTGCATCTGCGGAAAGCCTTCACCAGAGGGTTGTTCTGTACCCTGAGGATCATTAATCTGGGATGTTGGTGCTTTAGCAGCTGATGGGGATTTATCAGCTGCATCACGAGGAATATAAAATGAAGGCTGGTCAGTTGGAGGACTTGAACCAACTATTTTGTCACCTTGTGCACACTCAGGGAGTCAATGAGAAATATGAGTAGGGGACAGTGTGGACTCAGTGTGGAGTGTAGAGAACTCTTGTCTTTCAATATCCTAACCCTGTTGAGAGGGAGGTATAGTTGATGTTTTAGCCTCCATTTATACAACTGGTTCCTGTTGGAAGGAACTTGAGGGCTTAGGTTTACTCTGGGTGGACTCAAGCGGGATTTATGCAGGCTCCATAGACGGTGCACCTCTTTCCAAGATAGGAGGAGAGGATGCAGCAGTAGTAGCTTCTTTTACAACTGATTCTCTATTAAGAGGGGTCAGAGGGGCTTTGCCGAGTGGTTAGGCTGATGGTTTTATTTCTTGCTAAGGATTTCTTCCTTAGCCTGGAGTACATGGTGGGAGAAGTGAGAGGTTGTTGTGTTTGGACTGGTGACGAGCTGCGCTAGATATAGGTGGTGGAACCTTTTCCATGGTTTAGGATGGCACAGATCCACCAACCACAAAGGCTTCTGGTTCAACAGATGAACCTTGGAGATCAACTTGCTTCTCCTCAGGCACAGAGACTAAGGGTGCAGACTTGGTTTTTCTGGCCTTCTTGGTGGCAGCCCTGCTTCACCCGACTTCTGGGCACGTTTTGCCTTTTTCCGTGGAACTTTGGATTTTCCAGTTGGAGCAAGAGTTCCACCAATCTAAGAAGCCTCCTTATTATAGTTGAGAGAGGACGGTCTTCAGCAGATATCAGAGCATGAAATACTTTGTTTCCAATCACATGAAACATCACTGACTTTAGGAATGGTTGGGAGTTGTACAGATTGTCACCACAGACATGCTAGAATACGAGACTTAAGAATCTGGGGTACCTTACAGAGGGGGTATGTTGGTCCTGTTCCACAAAGGCTCTAAGAATTCCAAAGATCCATTTGCCCATGTTCAGTGTAGTCCCATCCACAAACTGTTAAGCTATTTGAAGTTCATCTCGGTTGAGCTGGTGAAATGAACCAACCTTCCAGCTTAGACTCGTCACCAAAAAGGCAAAGAGAAAGTTGTAAGTTAGGGCAAGATCTTTAATGAATAGAGTAGCTCCCATCCTTAGTGCGATTACACCAAAACATTGTAGCAAGTCGCCCATTTGTTGATTTTTAAGATGTGGTTTAACATATTTCTCACTTACAGGAAGATGAAATACCAACTCAAGAAGATTAGCAGTGATCTCAACAAGTTGAGTGTTGTTGAGAAAGGATCCTCGGATGGTCTTAGTGGCAGGATCATAAGAACAAGTTTACAAGGACTCATTGACCATTTCTTATTACATGACAATAGGAGGGGCAGTCATGGCATAGTTCAGAGGACGAGCTTTTGGAAATTCAACCATCGGTTCATAACCTTTCCCAACACCTTGTAAGATCACCACGTCTACAGATTGGATCAAGGCGCGACGTCATCCAACGAGTGCGGAATCCTCGTTAGACGCTTAACGGATCGATCACGCGCAGAACACGGAGTCGAACACGATGCTAGCCGATATGACAACTGACCTCACACGGTGTATTGCTCCAAAAACACTCTGAAAACCCTTTCTAGCTCGTACATGCACTGATACTCGCTCTGAAATTTGTATTTCACCAAAATTTCTTGAAATTAACTTATTAAGTTCATATTATAACACCTAAGTTCATTCAGGCCCAAGCCCACGAACTTATATGTTCAAGCCCAGGAACCTACGAACTTAGGCTAGCTAAGTTCGTATGGTGTGGCTTAAGTTCGTAGCTTTATGCCTTAAGAACTTATCTTCACAATCAAGAACTTATCTTTACAATCTAGAACTAAACATGTAAATGTAGACATCATACACAATCAAACACACATGACTTGTATTAATAAAGCCTCGTCTATTACATATGACTATCTACTACATATCTAGACTGCTATCGTCACACAGGGTGTACCAATAGACTCCCCCTTGACGACAGCTTCTAGTATATTTTCATTATTCTATAAAACTAGGCTTATGTAAGTTACTACCTGCATGGACTCCCTGCTCAACAAAAACTTTGACAACTATTTGATATATCTTGCCTTCATATGTCAAATTCTCATCAAAAGAAATTCCCTGACCATGAAGTTTATGCAGGTCATCCTTGGACAAGTTGACAAGGTGCAATGGATCGTATACTCTCAAAATTAGCTTTTCTTCCTTATATTCCATTACAGCCTCTCCAATCTCGTTGTCCACATACAACCACATAAGGTCACCTAGGACATCTTGTGCCATTGGTTTCGGTATAAACCCTCTTCAGACATCGGACTAGCTTGTAGTGAATCTTCATCAAAGGTCTGCCTATTAACGGATCTATTCTTGTGTTGTCTGTGACCCGCTGGCCTATTCTTAGATTCAGCCTTTCAAACTTTCTAGACCGACCTTCCCTTCTAATGATCTTTGCAATGAATTCAACATAGGTGTCGTCTCCAATGTTGATTATCTCCTTCCAGGCTAAGGCCTTAATTTCACACTTTGGCAAAGAATTGAAGTCCTTCAGCCTTCTTCTTAGACACTAAAGCCTATCTTTTCTCTTAAGAATGAAGAGCTGCAAATCTCCATCGAAGAACCAGCTAAGTATGCTCCCAGACAAATTACCTGGACTTGGCATCTTCATATCTCTTTCATAGCCAAGTCCTTTATTTTCTCTTTTGCCCTAAACCATAACTTTCTCTTTTCTTCTTTTAAAAGCTCTCTGTCTGATTTCTCAGTATCCGATTCTTCATTGAAAACGGAGTTAATCATTTCTATTCCATCGAATTGTGGTCCTCGTTCACATACACTCTCGTGATAGGCTGCTTACTTATTACAAACTCATCAACCTCATCTTCTTCATCCATGACAATCTCATCATATGATTTCCACTCAGCTATATTATAGAGAATGAACTCACCTTCTCCAAGCTCTTCTTGATCTATGTAGTCCTCAAAATCAAATCTTTCGTCCTCATCATCCAACCCGCCCTTGCCTTTACCTTTGTCCGATCCTAATGATCCAGGCTTCTCCTGCGGATAAGCTTGCTAAGCAGTCTGTTGAGAAAGATCAGCAAGCTTACTGCCTTTTTGTTTTGCACCAGGGTCGCCTCCTTCATCTTATCTATGGCTCCCCCTTAACTCATCTCCTCTACAGCTACTCTCCCTGAGCAGCATGATCTTTCCAAATCTGCTCTAGGAGGGCCTGTAGTTTAGCTATCTGATCTTGTTGACCCGCCACAGTTTTATGTAATTTTGTGTTGTTTTGGTCTAACTGGGCATTGTGTTCTTGTAGTTCGCTGATGGCCTTTGATAGCTAGAAAATTTGGACTGTTTAGAAATCCACTTTTGGTTTTAGTTGATTGAAGGTTTGGGTGTCTGTCGTTGCTGATGTTGATGTTGACATAGTGGTGGCAGTGGATGATGACAAAACGGTGGTTGAAGATGATGAAATGGCGGTTGATGTAGATGGAAAGGTGGTTGAGGTAGACATAGTATCCTGAGCTGCTCCTCCTTGATCAAAGATCTCCTTCAATGGTTCTTGAATCGGATCAGCCTGGGGTCCCGACGTAGAAGCCTCAGCTGCCTGTTGTTCTTGGACGACGCTGTGCCTGACTGCTAGTGCCACCGGTGCATGTGCCGATGCTTGCTGTTGAGGCTCATTTAATATGAAGTCTTCTGCATTCGGTGCAACGAACTCTGGATCATGAATGACACTGAAAAGAGGAGTCATATGGGTCCTAACTTCCTTTGCCCTTCATGAATTATGTGTCTGGCAGTCAGCAAAAATGCGTTTATTTATTGCTGCCATAGCAACGTATTCTGGAAACGATGGTAGATTCGGCAAGAAGTGTCTGATGATCATCACGACGAACCGGGGGTACAGAAAAAATCATTCCCTGGCTGGCACTGTTATTTAATGGACGAATTTTCCAAAGAAGAAGCCCGAGAAACTGAATGGCTTATTGTAGATTAACGAGATGATCCCTGATTGAAGCTTGGATATCATCGTATCAGAACCTGCTTTCTTTAGCGTGAAACAAACTAGCTTAACGTGCATCAAATATCGCCACTGTCTTATTAGACCACTTTTCATATAGGATGCTTTGGTCAAATCTTGAGCATAGACCATTCGTTGGAAGGCCGATTGCCTTATAGCTGCAAAAAAATCTATCGGACCATCTTCTTGGTCTACTGACCCTAACCGAAGAATTTCTCTCAGATTTACTACCAAAAACGAAATCCCATGGCCATTGATGGTAGCTCTCAAAACTTGAGGTACTACTGAACTATCAACGTGTAAGGATCCCCAAAACTGGCGGATGTATTGGATTATGAGCGTAGGATTGTGGGTCAGTGCATAAGCAACCCTAGGTCGAGTCAAAAACTCTAAAATTTGTCGATATGGCTGCGCCTCTGTCGAACGAACTTAGTCATCTTCGAACTTATTTAAGTTCGAGAAAATGATCCCTTCAAACTTACTTAAGTTCGAACAGTCTGATGACCTTCGAACTTAGTAGCAAATTTGAGAAATTCATTTGAACTTGTCAGTCTACGAATTTGTAGATATTTTGTTTAAGTTCGTAGACCCGTCAAGTTCGAGACATGTAGAACAAGTTCGAAGTTAGCAATTTTTGAGATCAAATTCATGATATCTTTTTAGACTTAAATGACTAATGAATCTAGTCATAATTTGTTCTAATCAAGTTTATTGAGGATTAATTTTAAGTTATATAACCTAAAACTTCGTGATTTAAATCACCAAGTTTTTAGTTACTATAAACTCAAAATAGTCGGATTTAAACTGTCCAAAACATCACTTACTTAGTGATTTGTGTTACAAAACAACTAAATCCAAGTGTATGTTCTACGCAATGTGTGAATCTTCGTGAGGAATAAATTCGAAAGTAGGTGATTGTATTGAATGTGAATGCCTTATTTATACCCTTATTGTCTCTCGAACTTAGCTGAATAAGTTCAGACTTATCTTAAGTTCGTTTGACACTTCGAACTTAGGCTTGATTCGAACTTAAGTGAAAATTTTGAAAACTTTGAAAAGCTTTTCAACTTTTCAACTATTGCAACTTTTTCAGTTTTACGAAACATTCTCAACTTTACGAAACCATTTCACACTAAGCAATCAGATTATCATGCAATTTTGTTCCTCCAACTAAAATGCATTTTATTAAATGACCTCGATCCTATTTATTAAAAATAAAAATAAAAATGAAATGAACCAAACTAAATTAAAATTTAAAAAATAAAATTAAATAAACTAAAATACATAAGATAAATTAAAATTAAATTGCAGAAATTTAAAGATAAAAACCCACTAACTAAATCTTATTGTGAGAGTGTCATAGAAGGTTCAATCAGATAGCGGTGTCAACGCACTTTCAGTATTGCACTTTCACACTTCGGAGCTTTTTTTATTTTGTTGTTTGTCATAACATACACTCCAAGTCGATTGTCGGTATGTTTGTCCATTTAAACACTTAACACTTTATTTTCCTTTTGCCTTTTTATTTATCAAGAAACTAACTTACGTGTCCCATATTTCGACATACGTCTACGATCAAGGCAGACATACAATGATTATGACTTTTTTGTATTTACAATTCATCTTTAAAAGGAAAACATCAGACACATTTCTGTATTTACATACAACAGAGTGTCTTAGTTTGTCTTAGAGTTCCACTTATGTTAGCAAGACAGCGGTGACAGGTCTGTACTCACGTACAACAACGCGACATATCTGGCTAGTTTAAGTCAAAACAGCGGTGACTCTGTACTCACGTACAACAAAGCGACATGTTTTGACTTCCTTTGCGTTTCAAAACTTGCTCTTTATTTAAGATGTATTTAGATAAAGCCATACATTCCTCAGATTAATTTTCATACCTTATTCATAAATATTGCCTGTATGCCTCTAACATAGAAATTATGACCTTTTGGTCGTACATCTTAGTTAGTTACATATATGACATTTCCTTGATTATTTTATTAGCTTTTTGGAAATCCATCATGCATTATGCCTACCAACATATCAGACAAGGGCATGTATGTCACTTAGAGTTTATAGTGCATTATGTGTGAAAGTTTAACACTTAGAATTTGTTAGACCGTGCTAAATTTTGTCACATTGAACCGTAGACTCTAAGACTTCTCTCTTTTTTCTTTTGTTTTACATTTTTTTAATTAAAGTAACTAATAAGATAAACTAATAACTAAATTTTTTTTAAAATGAATGAAAAATCTACTGAGGTCAGGTTACTACGGATTATGCATTCCATTTAGTTAAACTAACAACTCAAAGTGATCTGTCAAATGCTTTTGTGAAGAGATCTGCATTGTTGTCCTCCGTTGGAACTTTTACCAACTTAATCAGGTTTTTATCGGAACAGTCACGAATAAAGTGATGTCTTATGTCTATGTGCTTAGTCTTAATGTGCTTAACCAGATTATTTGTTATGGAAATTGTGGACTGATTGTCTATCCTAATGGAAGTATGGGTATAACTCAAACCGTATTCCCGCAATTGTTGTTGAATCCATAGAACCTGTGAACAGCAACTACCAGCAGCTACGTACTCGGCCTGACACGTTGTTACGGCTACCGAAGTCTGTTTCTTGCATTGCCAAGACACCAGTCTCCCTCCAAGGAACTGACAACCACGAGTAGTTGACTTTCTGTTCAAGCTACACCCTCCATATTCTGAATCCGTGTAAGCTTCCAATTCCAGATCTCCATCAGCATGACACCAAAGTCTCAGCTTCGGTTTCCACTTCAGGTATTGCAGAATCCACTTCACAGCTTTAATGTGCATCTCTCTTGGGGTTAGCTTGAAACTTGGCACAAATACAAACAGCAAACATTATATCAGGTATTGAAGTATTTAAATACATGAGTGAACCGATCACTGCCCGATACGAAGTCGGATGCACATCAGTATCACTATCTGTACGCGGTCCGAGATTATGATTGACTTGTATAAAAGTACTGAAGTGTGTAATAGGTTTTGTTCCTTCCATACCGCAGCGCTATAAAATATCATAAACATACTACGTCTGATGAATGAACATTCCCTACTTTCGTTGTTCAATTTGCAAACCGAGAAAGAAGTTCAGCTCTCCCATCACACTCATCTCAAAGTTTGACTTCATAACCATCTCGAAATATTGGCACATTTGTTTGTTCGACGACCCGAAGATGATGTCATCCACATACACTTGTAGTAGTATGAAATCTTCACCTTTCCTCTTAACAAATAGTATACTATCTATTCTCCCTCTTTCAAACCCATTGTCTAAGAAATGAGTACACAGTGTCTCGTACCACCTCCTAGGTGCCTGATGTAACTCGTACAGAGCCTTATCCAGTCTATATACCCTGTCTGGATACTTGGGATCAGTAAACCCTAGCTGTTGCTCGACGTACACCAACTCCTTCACTTTTCCATACAAGAAGGCACTCTTGACGTCTAGTTGATATACTTTGAACCCTTTGAAGTATGCGAACGCTAGAAACAATAGAATAGCCTTAAGCCTCGCTATTGGTGCAAACACTTCATTATAATCAATCCCTTCTTCTTGGTTGAACCCTTCGACCACGAGTCTTGCCTTGTTACGAGTAACTATGCCCCAATCATCCCTTTTGCACTTAAAGACCCATTTGATCCCTAAAGCAACTTCTCCTCGAAGCAAAGGCACAAACTCCCAAACTTCTAGCTTTCTAAACTGTGAAAGTTCCTCTTGCAAAGCTTAAACCCAACATGTGTGAAATGCCTCGGAGTAGTTGATCATCGATAACAGCACTGTGTTACTATTCACACTACTCCTAGTTCTCACACCAGCATTCGGATTCCCAATGATGTCTTCTATCGGATGATCCTTATATACCCTTGATGTTTCGATTACATCTACCTGAAGATACTCTCCCAAATTTGATCCTATTTCGCCTAATGGGGTGTCACTTGAGATAAAACATTCTCCTCGTGATCACTGTCTTCTGAGGCCGAATTGTTTGTCTAATTCTCATCCGTAGGCAACAAAGGTTCGTCGGATGCTGGGGACTCGTCTAAAGTCGATTTAGACTCAGATGTCGTTGGATTGTGTAATTATAGAATATTCAATCAACAATCATAAACAAACAATTAAGAACTTTAAATAACAACTAATGGAATGATTATGATTTCCAAAATATTGATTATAGAGAGATTTGAAGAACAACGATTTCACTGTAGCACTGTAGCCCTAATTTCCTCTTCATAACTTTCTGTGCAATTGCAAAAATGATTATGTCAGTTGTTGACATTTACACAAGTCAAAATCTATTTATACCAAAATAAAAGTATGCACTATTTACAATTTATACCCTAGACTTATTTATTTTACCAATTACAAAATAAGATCTAACATCTCCCCCTTTGATGAAATAAACTCAGTCTTCACTTTGAAATTCCCAATTTCATTTCTAACCTTCTGACTCTCTTTCGGTTTGATAAACTCCATTTGATCTTTGAAATAAACTGAACCATGAGCTTTTTATCATAAGCACTCAAAGCCCCTCTCTTTGTATTTCTCTTCTGATCAGCCGCTAATTTTCCTTTCAGCCCACTCATTAATTTCTGAAGAGTTCCATCACAGAAATTGTTCAGTTCTATTCTCCTCATAGCCCTCAGCTTTTGATCTTTATCTTTCTACATGACTGCAGGACTCTTTACCATGATCACCTTATATTCTTTCAACTCACCAGCAAACTTAATGACTATATTCGGTGGAGTAACATTAATCTTCCTCATTCCTCTTTCAACACCAATCTGTATGTCTTGCACAGACATAAGCACCAGTTTAATGTGCATGAAATGAAAGAGTGTCTTCTGTGCAAACCTACAATGTTCATTCCTTTTGTTGCGACACAGTTCATCGAAGAAATCTTCAATATCAATTAGGTGCATCCAGAACATGTCAGATTTAGTAAATAATACATGTTTCCATCTGATCTTGTCACAATGAAAGTAGGATAAAAAATCTTCACAAAACGATCTTTCTCTATTTTTACCAGATCAACTTCTGACTTTATCAACATGTTGAGCTTTATTCAGTAGGAAACTTCCATAGTTAGCTAAATGTGATTTGTTCGGTTCCAAAACTCTGAGAAGCTTCAGGATTGTACACGGAGCTTGTCTTTTGTAGAAAATTTTGTTTTGCAAGTAATCTTCAAGGTATGGCAACTTGTTCCTCTTTCTTGTATATTCTGTAGATTTCTTGGATGAAAGCTCTAACCCCTTTTTCTTCTTCTTGCTAATTTCTTCTTAATTAAGAATAACTAAAATGTCATTGATCTCTCTTTGAATAATCTTTTGACCTTCAAATCTTAATTGATGTTGTCTTTGCGATTCATCAGCTAAGACATATTCATTGAAAAACCAATCCATTATCTCCACTTCATTTAGCTCTGTAACTGCCGATGGAATAACACATTCCACATGAAACGGTTCAATTACTTCTTCTTAAACATTTACCATAACCTCAGGCTTCTCAACCGTCAGTATAGGTATTTCATCTTTTGAAATTTCTTGAACCAATACCTCTTCTTCTTCGACCCTTTCTGGTCTCACAACAATATCAGTCAATTCAATTACATCATCATCTTTAAAGTCCTCAAACTCCACCTCTCTCTCTCTCTCTACATCCTCAATCATCGGCATCTGTTCATGAACTTCATCATCTGAGTCATCATATTCATCAAAATTATAGAACACCGATTGAATGCTCAACAGAATAGGAACATCTTCATAAAGAATCAATTCCTGCCCACCTTGAGTATCAACAAGTTTATCATTACAGATTTCAGCTTCTCCTTCTCTTGAGTTTCTGTCTCTTCTCGGGATATGTAATCATCAACAATCCAATGCCTGGCTCATCAAGCTTCCTCCTCTTCTCCCCCTCATGAGGAGCATCATCGGAGTCGTCATCATGCTCATCATGCTTACGTTTTTGACCAGAAGCTTGAGCCTTACAAGTTTGTTCAACGGCAGAAACTCTTTCAGATAATTGCCTAAGGTTGTGATGACTATGCTCTCCAAACCCACCATTCGTTCTCGCATTTCATCAAACTGGTCATATACGAACTCTCTTTGCTCTTCAATAGCCTGATTAGGATCTTTTTGCTTCACTGCTTCTTCAGCCACAGACTTGCCCTTTAAAAATTTATGAATGTTGGTCATCTGAGACATTACTTCTAATAATTGAGTTGTCAAGTGATTGTTCGCGACTATTGCATTTAATGCTTGATTCAATGTAGTTTCTGTAACAAACGAGGAAAGATTAACCACTGGGTGACTTAGACTTCTAGTTGTCACGACAGTCGAACTTGTGAAAAGAACGTCTGTGTGGCAAGTACTTAGAGTTGGCAAAGATGAAGCTCCGACTAGACTTCCAACCTCTTCAAGTGACGGAGCAACAAATGCTTCCGTTACTAAGGTTGTTCCGCCAGTGACACGAAGTTCAGTTGCACTAACTTCAACAAATGAAGCGGACTCGAGTGTCCTAATGTTTATGGGTTCTAGACTATGTGCAACAAATGAAGTCGTACACCCGAGAAGTTGTGTACTTTGTTCAATATCAATAAAATCCAAAGCATTTTCTATAAAATATGGGTTTCATCCCGGTGAGAAATTGAAATAGTCTATTGTTGAGAAGAGACAGAGTGGCTAGTGGGGTGTGCAAATGTCAGTGGGATGCTGACTAATTCAATGCTAACTCCCTGTTGGGATCTGGTCTAGGAACCTACCTCACACTCTGTCTAGCAATATCATCAATATTAATTAATCCTGCACCTCTCTCATTAGGATCATTGCCTCCCTCATCATCATCGTCATTATCATCATCATTTCCTTCTACAGCTCCCTCAGCAATATAGGATAGTGTGCGTTCAGAATCTCAGCTTCTTGCTTCTCCCTCACCACCCCTTTCCTGTACTTCTACTCCCACACTCATATATTGGCTTCCGGAACGTCAGCCCCATGCTGAAGTTCCTCCTCAACTACAGCTCCCTGGTAAAGAAAACCCGGTTCTTGGGTTTCTACAAGAGCGTGATCTATTCTATACAACCTCACATGCTCACTCTCTGGATCAGCATATTTTAATAAAGCTACAGGAATCGGCGTTATGTTTGCGGTTGGTGAATCCTGTATTCCATGCAAGGTCATCATAACATAATAATGGCACCGTTGAGCATTAGAGCGTTTAGGAATCATTTCATTGCCCCTTAATATTCCTCTGATCAGTATTTGTATAAAGCGTTGAAGAGGGACAAACTTTCGTGCTATATTTGTCGTCTTTTCTAACAAGACATCCTTCAGATCCTCCCAGATACATTGCACGTAATCATAATATTTGTTGAATGCGATCCCATGAAAAATTCTGAGACAGTGAATACTACACCTATCTATGCCAGTATGCTTGGATGTCATACATCGGTTGATAATCCCAAATAGCGTGTACCATCCTCGATTAACTCCATTTCTGTGGAACTTAGAGCTTTTTGGTAGTGGTTTTGAGTAACCCAAGCAAATCAAATCATGCACCAATTCGTCATCGGATACAAAATTCTCGAAGTCGGCTAGCACTGGGAAGTTCAGGGTATCTCTACGACGTGGTAGAAACAAATTGTGTCTCAATCTGGCTAATGTAATCTTCATCTTAAGTTGATGGATGGTAACCTTAAAGTCATGGTTACCATCAGCTGAGACAAATTTGACGGTGTGCCATAATTGCTGTAGATAAACATGGGGAATCAAAGGTTTGTATTGAGGTAGATATCCTCAAGGATGGCCTTTAAGAATGTCTACGATGATCCGGTGGCTGACTTTTAAGACTTCAGATCAAGGCGATGGTTGTTATCAAGAAAAGGTAAGCTGTAACGAGGTTTAACTAGCTGATTGTCTGGGATAACAGTGGAAGGTGAAGGTCGGGTGATAGATACGAATTTTACTGGTTTGGAGACCAAGGTGTGATTTGTAGATGAATGGGAATCAGATGAGTTTGAGGGTTGGGATTGAGCTGGGGATGTCATTTGAAACCTGTGAGAAATAATCAACATGTTAGAATCAACAGATAATTAAAAGAAATCCTACAAATAGAAAAATAAAACATTTTGCTAGAAATTGGAAAAATATGTGTTTCTCTGTTTAAAGCAATGGGATTCTAGACAATAATATTAAAATATTGTTGTTATGATTCCAAAGTCAACCGTTAAGAGTACAATGTTAGAAAAACACAGATTTTAAAAGTTTCTTGAAAAATGTGAAATTTTTCTTTAAAAAAAATGAATTTCCCAACACTTAGAAACATTTTAGAAAAAAATGAGTATACAACTCGGGTGAAACAAAATGTTTCTCGAATAATACATGACGCAACTCGGTTAAAACATGTATGGAACTCGAATATTGAAGGACTTTCTCGAATGAAAGAAGGGACCAACTCGAATGAAGTTAATATTTTCTCGAATGAGACTTATGAAAAACTCGAATGACCTTGTTGTGTCCTCGAATGAAATTATTATTCTTTAAGTCCTTGAATCAGCATAACTCGAATGAAACTTGAGATGTATCGAATCATCTATCAGTCCAACTCGAAAGACACATGAAAGGACTCGAATCAGCTATGAGTCCAACTCGAATGAAACATGTTAACACTCGAATGGAACTTGTTATCGAGGGTTTTTGAAAATTTTCTAAGATTTCTCGAACCAAGAAGCATCCAACTCGAATTAAACAAAAGATTTCTCGATTGTACCTTCACTCAACTCGTTTGAAACATGAAACATTCTTGATTACAGTTTTAATCGAGAAAAATGTTTAAAAATATTTCTAAGACCAGAAACACTCATAAATTGAAACTTTCAATTTAAGAACTATTTTAGTTATCCAAAAGTGTTGCCCTACTGAAAAATTTATTTTGAACAAAAATTTTTTACTGAACAATGTCCAGAAACAACTTATTTAGACCAAAAATTCAATTTTCAGAACCAATGTTTCGAAAATTTTTAAAACTGAAAAAATCAGATTATTGTTTGTGTGTTTGAAACTGAGACTTGTAATTTGAAATTCAAGTTCATGAAAGTAATCCGCATATAAACACACATTTGATTTCATATTAGATGCAACAAAATAGTAGTTCCCATTAACACACACTAAGAACACACGAACACACACAGATAACCAAGAACTGGCATACTGTTACTGAAAATGAAAACAAATAAAATAAAATAAAAAATTGAAATGCACTTACAGATTTAATCGCAAAATGATGAAAAACTTATGTTGATTGAGTTGCTTCGTGATCAAGAAATCTTTACGAGAGAGTCGGTGAAGAAGATGAATAGCAGTCAAGATTTTGAAAAAGTAATTTTGAAATTTGAATTTCAACTTTATAGTTGAAATTTCAAATTCAAACATAAAAAACCCGGCCCACTCACACAAAAAAATGAGTTTTATTTTAAGCCCATTTCATTATAACTAAACTAATCACATACACACAAAAAAAAATTAACCAACAAACAAAAAAAAAAATCTAACACTACTAAAAAAATATCAATCAAAATTTTGTACAAAACAAAATAATACCCCAAAAAAATAACAACTAAAAAATTTTTAACAACAACAAAAAAGAAAGAAAGAAAAAATTCAAAGTACAAAAATTTAACAAAAACAGAAATTGCTCTCCCTTAATATTTGATGTTAAGCTCCCTCTCAGATGCATATATCTTTTTGAAAGACAGCCCCACCCCCCCCACCCCCCTATACAAATCAATTAAAAATTATCATATTTTTCAGAAACAGATAAAATTATTTGTCTGCTCCCCCTGCACATGACAATCCATATATGTTAAACTCTAAAAAATTTAAATGTTAAATTCACATGATATTAACATAAAATTTTAAATCAAAATAAAAAATATAAATTTAAAATTATAATTTGTAATTACTGAATTTTTTAAAATCTAGCGATTCAACATACCTAACTTGTGTACAAAAAAATTGAAACATTTTTCATCTAAGTCATTGGTAAACAAGTCAGCTAATTGATATTCAGTAGGTACAAAATATAATTCTATATAACCATTTTCAACATGATATTTAATAAAATGATACCGGATTAGAAGCTATGCCTATTGAACTTTGAGAATCACAATAAATTGAAATCTTTTGCGGTGTAAACCCATAGTCTCTGAGTTGGCTCTTCATCCACAACACTTAAGAACAACACGACGATACGACAACGTATTCAGCTTCGGCTGTAGACAGTGAAACACAATGCTTTTTCTTGGATGACCAGCAAACAGGTTTGTCACCTAGGAATTGGACTGCTGCAAATGTGCTTTTTCTATCAATTTTATCAACTGCGTGATCAGCATCAGAAAAGGCACTTAATGTAAATGATGATTCCCGGGGATACCACAAACCTTAGTTTGGTGTTCCCTTTAGTTATCGTAATATTCTTTTGGCAGCAGCCAAATTTGATACTTTCGGATGTGCCTGATATCTAGCACAAACAATGTAGCAAACATAATTTCAGGTCAACTTGCAGTTAAATACATTAATGACCCAATAATGCCTCGATAATGAGTTAGATCTACAGGTTTCACTGAAATGTCCTCATTGAGTTTTGATTTTGATTCTGGAGCCATTGGAGTTTTTATAGGAGTACTATTTACCATGTTAAATTTCTTTAATATGTCCTGAATATATTTTGACTGATTGATAAAAATACCATCAGTCAGCTGTTTCACTTGTAAACCTAATAAAAAATTGATTTCTCCCATTATGCTCATTTCAAATTTTTGGGACATTAAGAAAGCAAATTTCTTGCAAAATTCTGGATTTGTAGACCCAAATATTATATCATCTACATATATTTGAATAAATATAATATCTGGACCCTGACGTTTTATAAGCAGGGTTGTATCCACTGCACCTTTGTTAAGTCCCCATTTCAACAGATATGTTGAAAGTGCATCATACCAAGCCCGAGGAGGTTTTTTAAGGCCATACAGGGATTTATCAAAATATATACATGATCAGGCTTCGAAGGATCAGTAAACCATTCGGGCTGATATGCATATACTTCGTCTGTCAGTTCCCCATTTAAAAACGCAGTTTTTACATCCATTTGATATACAGTAAAGTTTTTATGAGCTTCAAAAGCCAAAAACATCCTAATAGCTTCTATCCAAGCAATTGGAGCGAATGTTTCATCGTAATCAATTCCTTCTTGCTGACTGTATCCTTTAGCGACGAGGCGAGCCTTGTTATGAATGATGACACCGTGTTCACCCTTCTTATTCTTGAATATCCACTTCGTGCCAATGATTGATTTGTTTTTTGGTCGCTCCACCAATCTCCAAACCTTCAACCTGTCAAACTGATTTAGCTCTTCTTGCATAGCCACGATCTAATCATCATCCAGGAGAGCTTCTTTTACATTCTTTGGCTCAATTTTACTAAGAAAGTTTGAAAATAAGCACTCGTTCATGGTTGCTCTTCTGGTTTTAACTGAAGCTGAAGGATCACCTATGATGTTTTCAGTTGGGTGATTCCTTGTCCAGTTAAAGGTATGTGGGTAAGTTTGAAGTTGGTCTTGATTGTGGTTTAAATCTAGATAGGGAATTCTGGGGCTAGCTTCTGAGGTTGATGGTATATCAACTGAGATCGGGGTTTCTGAATTTTTATAAGGCAAGGGGGTTTCAAAAGATATTGGAGGTTCAATAGGTTGTACACTATTAACAGGTAAGTGTATATCTGTCGTTGAAGCCTCTCCAGTTTCATATGAAATAGGTTGGTGAGAATAATCTTAGACTACGGTTGGATCTTTAGTAATCCTGTCAGGCACCAAAATTGAAACATTCGGTTTTGGCTGTTCAAAGTAGTCTTCATAAAAATTCACGAACAGTTTATTTAAATCTTTATTTTATGCACTCTATTCAGATGACGTCATAGAAGCCGACTTGTTAAGATCGGGTCCTGAACTGGTATGTTCAGAACCCATTACAACGTCTTCATCGAATTTGACATTGATGCTTTCGTTAACTGTTTTTGTACACTTATTGTAGACTCGGAAAGGTATAGACTCCTTCGAATACCGAATGAAGATGCCTTCATCAACTTTCTGACTAAATTTTCACAGATTGTCTTTGTCGTTTAAGATGAAAAACCTGCATCCAAAGACACGAAAAATATGACATTAGGTACTCGTTTGTTTATTAGTTCATACGGATTCTTTCCGAATCTCTTGTTGATTATAGATCTGTTATGCGTTAAAAAAGCCGTTTCTACAGCTTCAGCCCAAAGGAATAATGGAAGTTTTGAATTTGCCAGCGTCGTTCTTGCTGATTCCACTAGGGTGCGATTTCTTCGTTCAACTACACCGTTTTGCTGTGGAGTGCGAGCTGTTGAGAATTGATGAGTTATTCTCACAGAATTTAGAAACGACTCGAGATATTTGTTCTTGAATTTATGTCCCATTATCTGGTCTAATGTTTTGAACTGAAAGCTGCAACTTGACTTGAATTCTTCGAATGAAGTCTATTATTATTTCGGTAGTATCAGATTTGGAACGCAGGACGAATACCCATGTGTATCTGGAGTAGTCATCGACTATTACTAACACATATCTCTTTTTGTTTATGCTCTGTACTCGCATTGGTCCACATAAGTCCATATGAAGCAGTTACAATGCTTTCGTTGACGAGTGTTCAGTTTTGGATTAGTGAGACGCTCTAACCATCTTTCCTTTTTCACAGGCTGCGCACAACTACTCTTTTTGAAATCTGAGAGTTCGAAGACCTTTGACTAACCCACCTTTTGCAAGGTTGGTTAACTCTTTGTAATTCAAGTGAGAAACACGGCGATGCCATAGCCAAGTGACTTTAGATGTTGCTTTTGACAATAAGAAAACATCTTTCTTCAGATTGATTGAGGCTAGGTCTATCGAGTACAGATTTGTTTTCCTATTCCCTGCAAGGATCTCTTTCGCTTCTCCAGATGTAATGCTGCACTGGTTCGCTTTAAAATTAACCTCTAGTCCTTTGTCGCATAGTTGTCTAATACTGAACAAAGTCTGACCTAGACCATCAACATAGAAGACTTTTTGTGTTGTGATCTTGTCGACTCAAGACTCCCATATCCTTTGATCGGACATAATTGATCATTTCCGAAACGAACCATCCCACAGAACTTATCAACAAAGTTAGTGAGAGTTTCTTTTTGTCCGGTCATATGCTTTGAGCAGCCGGAGTCAAGGTACGACACATGATTTACCTATAAGATGAAATAAAACGTGAGGTACCCACTATTGTTTGGTACTTTTGATTTCGGTAAATCATGTAGCTTGATATTCATCTTTTCTTCTAATAATTCTTTTACTTTAGGAACCCACTTTTTAACTGTACGTTTCAGTACCATTTTTGTACAGTTCGGTGTGGAACTGATTTTGAAATTTGTTGCTTCGGAACCTTTTCCTATTAGATTTAGCTTGCATTGGATTACAAGAAGCAGAATTTAAAGGAATTAAGTCAGTACGAGATGTATTTATTACATCGCGTTTCAAATTGACTAATCCTATCTAGAACAATATTTTCCTTGACTGTCGACTCTTGTCTTAAATTCTTGTTATTCATATCTCGCTGCTTCTTATGCCATTGTTTCTTCCGAGAACTTTTCACAATATTATCTGACATAAAAGAAACGCGAGAATTTGTCGTTTTAGAAATATGTTTATCCTGTAAAATTCTCTTACCTTTGGAAGTTTGGACCTTTTGTGCAATAGAATCCCTTGAGGAAGCTGATTCACCTTTTTCATATGTAGGAGTCACAAAATGAACTTTTGTTTTCTCCTTTTTCAGTTGTAATATTGGTGAATGTTCTGATGAATCCTTTGAATCTGTAGATATTCTTTTCAGAATTCTAACAGGTTCTTCAGGTATTTCATATACAGACCAAAATCTTGTTCAGAGTTAATAGAATCAAGTTGAATTGAAGGTGTTTGATCTGATTGAGATTTGTTTTCAGGCTGTTTTTGCACCTTTAGTTCCAAAGATTTAATTTCAGCCTTAAGATTTTGATTTTCAGTCTCAAAGGTTTTGATTTTCAATTCAAGATCGAAGTTTATCTTCTCAAGAACTAAATTTGGTAAATATAGCTTTTGAGAATTAGTTCAGATAAATTCTGGTCAGGTGAAGTCAAAATATACTCCTCATAAATGCAAGAATTTTGATAAGATTCATTTATTTTGTTATAATCAACAAAATTTTGCATTTTACAGATCTTAACCTTTTTAAATCTTCACTTGATTCTATTCATCCGATGCTTTCATTAAAGTCAGTTGTAATCCTAAATTCATGTATCTGACATCATATAACGTAGTTGAATTTGAAATTGCTTTTGTCAGATATTTGGGATTAGTCCAACCTATACTAGATTTAGAGTTATAAAATTCGGTATCTTTAGGTTGATTTAAATATATCGTTTGATTTGTTTGACCTTGTTTTATAAACTCATCTTCCAAAGATCTAATTTTCTCAAGAATTTTCGTTCTTTCATCAAATATTGCATGATATTTTAAAGAATAACTTGATGCTTCTAATTCAGCTAAATTCAGTTTTTCTGTTAGGTCAAATATATTGTTATTCAGTTTCTGGATTTGACTTTGAAGATCATTTTCTTTATCTTGTAAATCTAATACAGCTCGTAACGCTAATGCCTTATTTTTGGAAAAATCTAACATTAACGCATGTTCTTGATTTTATTTGTTTTCCAAGGAGTGGACATTTTTCTTTTCGGCTTTTAAAGATTTTTCAAATTTCATTAACATGTAAGCCATTTGTGTCAGTTTTTGTTCTAGCATACAGGAGTCATCATTTTCAGAATCAGAGTTAGTTTGCACCTCATGTGTCTCTGAACTCTCTGATGTATCTGAATCTGAGTCATCATTTTCTTTTTCCTTGCTGCCACTAGCATCTCCTATTGCCATCAGTGCTACTTCTTCAGTCAGTTCCTCTTCTTCATCAGACTCTTCTTTCTCTTCATTCTCCTCGTCCGTCAACCCTAGCCAAACATCATCTTCTGCTAACATCGCGGACTCACTATGTTCTGATTCATTAAAAACTTCTAACTTCAGACAGATGTGTGCATCTTCATCTAAGATGTCTTCATCCTCAAATAATTGAAGTCGGTGATCATCTTCAGTCATTAGAGCTTTGCCAGGTCCCTTTTCCTTTGTAAGTAGTGCCTTTCTAGTGTAGTTTTCGGAATTTTTCACTACAGGCATTTTACATTCTCTAGCATGATGACCCGGCTTGCCACACTTGTAGCACATTTGCTCTGAGTCCTTCTTGGCTGACTATTCAGATTTATCATATTTGTTTGCTTTCTTTTCACTGCTTTCACATGATTTGTCATATCTGTCATTCTTGTCAAACTTTCGTGAGCCTATTTTATATCTCATATTGTTGTTGGTTGGTTTCCGGTAAAACTTATTTTGAAATGCCTTTCTCAGTAAGGCCATTTGTTTCTTCATTCCCTCAATTTCAGAATCAGCTGAGGACTCCGATGAGTCTGATTCAGATGAACTGCTGCTTATAACTAATCGTTCCTCCTTCTTTAGTGTGTATTTGTATTTCTTGTCTGCTAACAATGCTAAAGGATCAACAGTTTCTTTTTCAACCTTCTTCGTTCCAGACATCTTCCTTAAAACAACTTCCTGGTAGTTGTTAAGGTTTTCAAACACCATATGAAAGTCCTTGTCCTCAATATCATTGGTCTGCTGAATTATCATTGCAAACTGTTCTCTCAGGTTTTGTTGGATTGCCATTTGGTACCGCAGGTATGGTCTCAAGAAATACAGTCGGTCCGTCATTAAGTGACTTTAGCATCTCATCAGACAGGTCGTCGAAACTGATGAACTCAATCCTTCCATTGTACATATTCTCCTCGGTACATGATTGGAGGTTTTGTTTCCGACCCCATGGCTAGTGCATCTTTGGACATGTTGACTGAATAACAGGTTTCTTCCAAAATCTTTAAAATGAGATTTAGATTGAATTAGAAAAGTTGATCAAACTTGAATGTAAGTTGATCAAACTCGAATGATTATACATTGGAACTCGAACAAAGAATGTGAATAACTCGAATATTGAATGGAACAAGTCGATCATTGAGTGTGAAAACTCGAAAAAAGAATGTCCTCAACTCGAATCTAGAAAAATCAGTCAATTAGAATAATAATTCAACTCGAATTAAACTTCTGTAAAACTCGAATCAAGTGTGAGTCAACTCGAATCAAATGCTAGTCAACTCGAATCAAAGAGAGAGATGCGAAGAACAACGATTGCACTGTATCACTATAGCCCTAATTTCCTCTTCCTAACTTTCCGTGCAATTGCAAAAATGATTATGTCAGTTATTGACATTTACACAAGTCAAAATCAATTTATACCAAAATAAAACTATGCACTATTTACAATTGTTTAATACATGACAACCAGTATTCACTGCCTCTACCCAAAATATGGTAGGAAGCTTTGAATCCTAGAGCATAGTCCTTGCTGCTTCAATCAAAGTCTTGTTTCTACATCCTGCCACCCCATTTTGTTGTGGTTCATATGGTGCACTAAATTGATGCACTATGTCTTTAGCTAGGCAATATACACCAATTATTGCTTTTTTAAATTCAGTTCCGTCATCACTTCTGACACGTTTTACCCTTTTCCCGTATGAGTTCTCGACTTGGTCTATGAACTCAATCAGCGTGCATGCTGTCTCGTCCTTTGTACCTAGAACGAAAACCCAAGAAAATCGTGAGTAATCATCAGTAATAACTAAACAGTACCAACTACCGCCTATACTCCTTTTGTTGATTGGACAGAAGAGATCCATATGCAGCGAATCGAAGGTGGAAGCGATTGAGTTTTGAGTCTTTGATTTGTGCGACTTCTTATTTTGTTTTCCCTTTTTGCACGGTACACACTTATCTTCAAACTAAAAACTCTTCAATGGAACACCTTGCACAAGGCCATTTTTCCTGATGAAATACATCTCCCACTTCGTTCGTAATGCATCGAGAAGCTTTTCAACCTGTTGTAACTCTGGATACTCAACCATGTGATTATCGAGCTCAGTCCTTTGGTAATGCATCAAGATACTCAACCCTGTTCTAAAACCTTGTGATTATGCCGTCAAGGGTCTCATTCTTCAGCCCTTTGAAGGAAGCAAACTGTTGCTTCAGTAATTCTGTTCTCGCCTTCCTAACCCTAGGATTTCCCTCATACCTTTTCTCCAATGCTTCCCATAATTCTTTGGAGGTTCGGTGATGTTTAAAGGTGTGTAGAATATCCAAATGTAAGGCCATTCTTATTGACGAAAAAGCTCGATTCTCAGCCTCATAAATCTTCGTGTCCTCGTCTTTCATATGTTGATAGGACAGAACCTTTAATCTTCCCTCGATCTCTTGTGTTGGGGGAACGTAGCCTTCGTCAATGCATATCCACATACACATATCGTTGAATCGGGATAAGGGATTTAATAACTCCCATATATGATAATATTTATGTATAAATGTTGTTATGTTTTAAATCACCCTACATTGCAAGTTTATAAATAAAACCCACTTAAAACGTCAAGTTTATATATATATATATATATATATATATATATATATATATATATATATATATAATTTTACAGCTTTTCAAAGGTTTTTCGGCCTACTTTGTGGCTGTTTTTGACCAAGCTCCAAAACGTTTTAGGCTTTGGTTTTTCTTGGACATTAAACTACTATATACAAAGAATTTTTAAAATCAAGAACGACCATTTTTTCGAGATGTTTAGGTTGGGGAAAAAGCTCGCTAAAAATGCTATGTTGGCCATTTTTGTGCTGTCAAACTTTCGGGTTCCCAAATAATATCTGGGGGTTCTAAACTCCATAATAAATTATGAAAAGTTCCAGATTTTTAGTTTAAACATAGATCTAACTTTTGAGACAAGAATCAACTCATTTTGTTAAGTTATGAATTAGTTATGATTTTTCAAATCGATGCAACTTTTCTGCCGAAATTTCATATTTCATAAACTTGAAATAACTTGTGATTCTTGTTGTTTATTGAAAGACTACTTATATAAAAGTTATAAAACACATATATATCACTTGTTTTTCATAATATTTACACTTTCATGATGTGTTTATATATTTATAAACACATTTGAAGAAAACAACTTAAAAACAAAACTAGTGATTTTTAAACTTGAGTTTTAATGATACTTGTTGTTGTTGGTGATTATATATATTATGCAAGACTTATATAAACATAAATATTAGATGAGATAAGTTAGTATTTACTTAATTTGATGTATTTAGAGAATGAAAGTGTGTAGAAAGTTGGATCTTAAAAAATATCCCAAGAACACTTGAAGACTTGAAGAACACTTGGAAAAATGATGTGTGCACTATGTTTGTGTGTGTGGCCGGTTTTGAGTGGAGAGAAAGGAGGATATTTTTTTATCTTGAAAGTGTGGAAATGAAAGATGAAAGTAAGGTCTTATTTATAGATGGAAAAAGTGAATTGAAATGATGAAATCTTGGAGGTTGAGTGCACCTTTTAGCAAAATGTTTATGTTTAAAGTTGATTTTGATGGTGACTGGGTTTTGTAATAAAAAATTGAAGTCAACCTCTAGTATGTGTACTAGGAGGCCGGCCATAGGGTGTATTTCCATGTATTTTACTTTTATTTTTTTGTATAAATGTATTTAGAATGTATTCTTGTATTTCCCTTTTCTTGTAAATTCATAAATACTTTTGAATGCATTAGTTTAATAAATTGTTTTAGTTTTGCATAATTAATGTTAAGTAAGTGTATTAGTGAATGATTAGTGTCACTAATCATCATTTAATTATCTACTTAGTTGAATTAATACATCATATCGTAAATTGATCGGATTAATTGATTTGCCGATTCATCGCACCGATGAAATTGATTCCAATTGAGTTGAATTTCCTTATGAGCATTGTCAATCACCTTGATTAATTGCTAATGACCACTTATTAGGTTATAATTGGCCATTAAATACCGATTAGGTCGTAGTTGCTAACCTGATTTAATTCTAGATGTTACAATGAGAATGCACAAGTGTTACACACAAAGTCTTTTGAAAGTAGTTAGGGCTTTTCATAGAGTAGGAATTTGTAGGGTTGTAGTAGGGAAGAAAAAGATGAAACCGTGATAGTGGGTATTTATCGGATTTGAATGTGAGATAGTGCGAGAGAGAAAAGGGCAGTTGTTTTAAAATGTGATTACTAACGGAATAGAACGGTTACCATGTCAGCATGTTTGTCAGACCAACCTGACACTTTTCTCCGGTTAAATACGTAACATACATTAGCCGTAGGTAATTAAGATAAATAAGTACATAATTTATATATCTTAAATTTGAAGTAATGTTAATTAAGAAACAAACCATTCTTGCTTTATTTCTAATGACATGATCTTGCCTATCCATTTTATTTCTTAAAACCCATTTTGTACCAATTATTGTTTTACCTTTAGGCATAGGGATCAACTTCCATACTTTGTTTCTCTCAAACTGATTGAGTTCCGCCTGCATGGAAGTGATCCAATTGGCATCTTTCAGTGCATCATCAACTTTTATTGGCACCATCAAAGACACAAAACTTGAGAACATACAAAAGTTTCCAAGACTAACTGACCTTGTCTGTACTCCTTACCAAATATTTGATCATTTGGGTGACACCTGATACATTTAGGATCAAGTTTCAATGATGATTCCTCTGTAATTTGAACAATAGTTTCATTTTCAACAGGTCTTGTAGAACAAATTTCCTGATTATCAGACACACTGATGTCTTGAGCTTGTTCATCTGTTGAGAAATAACATTGGTAATGAACACATCAAGAGAGGATTCTAGAAAATCAGCATTGATTGGTTCTAGACATGGTACATCAACTATATCAGTGCACTTATTCATACAGGGTGAACCATTATAGTAATCATCATGTCCATTGTGGCTAACAGGTTCCGCTTTGGATGATGTGGAAGCTTTGGAGTTATTTTCATCAATATTTGAATGAATAAGATCATCAAAACTGAAGTCTCTTGAAACTGATTCAGGTTTAACTTTGAGCGAGGGATTTGCAGACTCTTCAAAGATGACATTGATAGATTCATTGATCACCTTTCTTCTAGGGTTGTATACTCTGTCAGCTTTTGAAATAGCCGAATATCCAAAAAACACACCTTCATCAACTTTGGGTTCAAATTTAGGCAGCTGATCCCTTTGATTCAGAATGAAACAAGGGAATCCAAACACATGGAAATAGCTTATATTTGGCCTTCTCCTTTTGAGTAATTCATACAGAGTTTTATTTAACGTTTTCACCACCAATGATCTGTTTTAAGTGAAGCAAGCAGTGTTGACAGCTTCAGCCCAAAATGATGAAGGAAGATCTGATGCACACATCATTGTTTTAGCAGCTTCTATAAGAAATCTTTTTCTCCTCTCAGCAACTCCATTTTGTTGTGTAGTTCTCCCAGCTTAGAAGTTTTGAATTCAATACCATGATCACTTCTAAGCTGCTTGACTTGAGCAGAATCTAGAACTTCCACCTCTTTGATAAATCCAATAATTTCTCTGGCAGCCTCTCCTTTGGTCTTTAGAAAGATCACACATATAAACCTGGAGAACTCATCAACCATTACTAAGGCGTATCTTCTACCTCCTAGACTTGATACATTAACAGCTCCAAATAAGTTCATATGAAATAACAAGAGAGGTGTCAATAGAGAAATTGTGTTTTGACTTATAAGATCTTTTTCTTTGCTTACCCTTCTCACATGGTGAGCAGAGTTTATCCTTAACAAAGGTTATAGTTAGAAAACCTGTTACTAACTCTCTTATACAGTTTATTGATATTCTTGAAGTTTAGGTTTGAGAGCCTCTTGTGCCATAACAAGTTGAGGTCTGCATTGCTCCTTGAGACGAAACAGGTCTCAGTTGTTTGATCAGCAGATTTCATGTCTACAATATATACCCCTTTCTTTCTTTGTGCATACATAACAACTTTACCCCGAGGATCCAATATGTACCCTAGGTGCTCATCAAAGTTAACCTTGTAGCCAACATCACACAGTTGATTAATGCCTACAAAATTGCAGCACCGGCATGAAGGGTTTCATATCCTTCTGTGGATGAACCTGTGGAGAGTATCATAGGGAATCCGAATACTGGTGTTAGAACTAGGAGAGAATGTACAGTCTGAAGTCTGAAGTCGTACCTCCGTTAGGTGAAATAGGATCAAACGTAGGAGAGAATCTTCAAGTCGATGAGATTGAGACATCGTGGATAAACAAGGATCATCCGATTGATAGTATCATAGGGAATCCGAATACTGGTGTAAGAACTAGGAGTAGTGTGAATAATAACACAGTGCTGTTATCGATGATCAACGACTCCAAAGCGTATCACACATGTCTATACTCATGTTTTATCTCGCAAGTAGAGCCAAAGAATGTGCAAATGGCAGTGAAAGACAACTCTTGTGTGGAAGTCATGCAAGAAGAACTGTCACAATTCAGAAAACTGGAAGTGTGGGAGTTAGTGTCGTTACCTCGAGGAGAAGTTGCAATAGGGACCAAATGGGTCTTAAAGTGGAAAAGAGATGATCGGGGTATAATTACTCGTAACAAGGCAAGACTTGTCGTGAAAGGATTCAACCAAGAAGAGGGAATTGATTACAATGAAGTGTTTGCACCAGTGGCAAGGCTCGAGGCAATTCGTCTATTTCGGGCCTTCGCATCCATAAAAGGCTTTATGGTATATCAACTTGACGTAAAGAGTGCATTCCTATACGGCAAGGTGAATGAACTGGTGTACGTTGAACAGCCGCCTGGGTTTACTGATCCAAAGTTTCCCGATAGAGTATATCAACTCGATAAGGCTCTGTATGGATTGCATCAGGCACCAAGGGCGTGGTATGAGACGTTGTCAACTCATCTTTTGGAAAACGGGTTTGAATGAGGGAGAATTAATAGTACACTGTTTGTGAAAAGAAAAGGAGAGGACTTTATCTTGGTACAAGTGTACGTGGATGACATCATTTTCGGGTCGTCAAACGAAAAGATGTGCAAAGACTTTGAAAAGTTCATGAAGTCAAAATTTGAGATGAGTGCTATGGGAGAGCTGAATTTCTTTCTAGGTTTGCAAGTTGAACAAAGGAAAGATGACATGTTTATCCATCAGATAAATATGTCTACGACATTCTATTGCGATCCGGGATGGAAAGAAGAAACCTGACCGCTCACTTTAGTACTTCAATTCAAGCGAATCACAATCTCGGACCGGGTACAGAAAGTGATACTGATGTGGATCCGACTCTATATCGGGCCATGATCGGGTCACTCATGTATTTAACTGCTTCTAGACCTGACATCATAATTTGCTGTGTGTATTTGTGCTAGGTTCGAAGCTAATCCGAAAGAAATGCATATGAAAACCGTGAAGCGGATTCTACGATACCTGAAGTTGAAACCGAAGCTGGGACTTTGGTATCATGCTGATGGAGATCTGGAATTGGAGGCATACACAGATTCTGATTATGGTGGTTGCAGCTTGAACCGGAATCAACAACTGGAGGTTGTCAGTTCCTTGGAGGGAGACTCGTATCCTGGCAATACAAGAAACAAACTCCAGTAGTCGTATCAACGTGCGAGGCCGAATATGTAGCTGTTGGTAGTTGCCGTTCACAGGTTTTGTGGATATAACAATAATTGCGGGATTACGGTTTGACTTACACTCACACTCCCAATAGGATAGATAATCAGTCTACAATTGCTATAACTAATAATCCAGTTAAACACAGTAAAGCAAAGCACATAGACATAATACATCATTTTATGCGTGATTCTGCTGAAAATAATTTGATAAAACTGGTAAAAGTTGCAACGGAAGACAATAATGCAGACTTATTCAATAAAGCATTTGATAAGTCACGCTTTTAGTTGTTAGTTCAACTAAATGGTATGCGTAATCCAGAGTAGCTTGACCTTAGTAGTTTTTCTTTCTTTTTAAAAGTAAGTTAGTAGCTTAGTAGATTTTCTTTCCTTTTAGAGTAAGTTAGTAGGTTAGTTTATTAGCTTATCATAATGAAAAACAAAAAAAAAGTGAGAAAATCATAAAAATTTCAAAAAAAAAAAATGAATATCGAAAAATGAGTTAAGTCTTAGAATCATAGGTTCAAAGTGAAGAAAATTAGCACAGTGTAAACAAACTCTAAGTGTTGAGCTTTCACACATAATGCACCTTAAATTCTAAGTTATATACACTTTCTTGTCCAATATGTTGGTAGGCATAATACATGAAGGAAATCCTAACAGCTAATAAAATAATCAAGAAAATGTCATAGGTGTAACTAACTTATATGTATGACCAAAAGGTCTTAATTTCTATGTTAGAGACATACAGACAATGATTGTAAATGAGGTATGCAAATTTATCTGGGGGATGTATAGCAACATCAAAATACATCTTAAGCAAAGAAAAGAAAATTTTTAGAAAAGAAAAGGAAGTCAAAACAAGTCGCTTTGTTTTACGTAAGTACAGACCTGTCACCTCTGTTTTGACTTAAGCTAGCAAGATAAGTCGCTTCGTTGTACATAGGTACAGACCTGTCACCGGTGTCTTGCTAACCTAAAAGGTACTCGATGACAAAATAAGACACTCTGTTGTATGTTAATACAGAACGGTGTCCGATGTTTGTCTTTTAAAGAAAATTTGCAATACTGAAAAGTTATAATCATTGTGTGTCTTCCTTCATCATAGAAGTATATCTAAGTATGGGACACGTAAGATAGTTTCTTGATAAATAAAAAGGCCAAGGGAATTTCCAAAATGTTAAATGTAAAGGGAAAATCATACCGACAATCAAAGTGTGACGTCGAGGAAGCGTAACCATAATCATAACGACTGACTACTATATGGACGTTTTGAAAAAATACATCGATATAACTTTAAAATATAGAAATGTTTTACATCACCAACATATAGTGTAAGTAGTTCGCAAAATACAGAGATTTGAATACATAATTAAATTAATCAAAATAATGCAAATAAATCTCCGATGGTTTGAAAATGAATGCGACTCCATAAGTACGGAAGCTTGAAAATACTTCTGATGCTGTAAACTTGCCTTAATTTCCCGAAAAACACGCTAAAATACGTCAACAAAATTGTTGGTGAGCTCATAGGTTTACACGTAAATATGACTTGTATGGACATCAATAGTTCAGTTTTGATTTATAAAATCATAACTTCCATGTTATGTATTACATAAAAATCATCATTCAACCGAAACTTAATTATGAGTTTGCCCTAAGCAGTATTCCCATACGTAATACCGTAAGGTTGAATATATATGCATTCCGCCGTTAGCCGGTAAGACTAACCCGAATGGGGGACAAGACTCCCGATAGATCTATCCATAATATATTCGCGCTTACAAATAAATGTAACTAACGGTTCATGATTTGAGGGATGATGGAACCACACATGTAATACATAATAGAAACGAAGCAGTTTCCGTGTCCATATGAAAATGTAGCATGTATTTCAACCCCAAAACAAAACAGTGTGAAAGTAGGAGCTATGAAGACTCACCGAATGTGTGATGGCAAAATGTTTACGTAAAATGCAAGTTTACGTTCTTTGATGGTTGATGCACCGGATGTGTTTAATCGAGTCCTAAGTGATAATAGGGACTTAATAACTCTCTTATATGATAATATGTTTATATATAGGTTTTTATGTCTTAAATCACCCAACATTACAAGTTTATAAATAAAACTCACTTAAAACGTCAAGTTTATATATATATATATATATATATATATATATATATATATATATATAATTTTCCAGCTTTTCAAAAGTTTTTCGGCCTATTTTGAGGCTGTTTTTGACCAAGCTCCAAAATGATTTAGGCTTTGGTTTTCTTGGACATTAAACTACTAGATATAAAGAATTTTTAATGTCAAGAACGGCCATTTTTCGAGGTATTTAGGTTAGAAAAAAGCTTGTTAAAAACCCTATGTTGGCCATTTTTGAACTGTCAAACTTTCGGGTTCCCAAATAATATCTGGGGGTTCTAAACTCCATAATAAAATATGAAATCTTCCAGATTTTTAGTTAAGACATAGATCTAACTTCTGTGACAAGAATCAACTCATTTTGTTAAGTTATGAATTAGTTATGATTTTTCAAAGTGGATGCAACTTTTCTGCCGAAATTCTGTATTTTATAAACTTGAAATAACTAGTGATTTTTGTTGTTTATTCAAAGACTACTTGTATAAGAGTAATGAAACACATTTATATAACATGTTTTCATAATATTTACACTTATATGATGTGTTTTATATATTTATAAACACATTTGAAGAAAACAACTTAAAAACAAAAACTAGTGATTTATAAACTTGAGTTTTTATGAAACTTGTTGTTGTTGGTGATTATATATATTATGCAAGACTTATATAGACATAAGTATCAGATGAAACAAGTTATATTTACTTATTTTGATATTTTTGAAGAATGAAAATGAGTAGAAGGTTGGATCTTCAAAGATTTCACCAGGAACACTTTAAATATTTTCAAGAACACCAAAAATCGAAGGTTTTTGGCTTTGGCTGGTTTTTGAAGAGAGAAAAGAGAGAGTGATTTGCTTTGAAAGGTGTGAGAAATGAAGTGAAGTTGGGGTCTTATTTATAGAGGAGAAAAAGGGGGTGAAATGATGAAAATAGTGTAAAATCTTGGGTGAATTGAAAGAAGAGGATTTGATGGTGAAATGTTGAGTAAAAAAATTATTTCATAGGTCCTTTTTGTCCTCTCCTTGGCCGGCCTACATAAAGTATTTTTGATGTATTTTCATTTTTTTTGTATAAATGTATTTTGAAATGTATTTTTATATTTCCATTTTTTTGTAATTTCATAAATAATTTTGGATGCATTGTTTTAATAAATTGTTTTAGTCTTGCATAATTAATGTTAAGTAAGTGTATTAATATATGATTAGTGTCACTAATCATAATTTAATTATGTACGTAGTTGCATTAATCCTTCATATCGTATATCGATCGGATTAATTGATTTGCCAATTCATCGCACCGATAAATTTAATTCTAATTGAGTTGAATTTCTTCATGAACATTGTTAATCACTTTGATTAATTTCTAATGACCACTAATTAGGTTATAATTGGCTATCAATTACTGATTAGGTCATAGTTGCTAACCTGGTTTAATGTCGGATGTTACAAACTTGCCGATATTCGAATTTCTCCCTATTTCTCGAAGTTTCTCACTGTTTCTCGAATATACACACACATTTGAGTATAGTGAACTTTATAATACTAAGTAAGTGTTAGTTTAGGATGTTTTTGTGGTTAAAATCGAGCTTTTTTTAAGTTTTATGACATTTAAAACTAGGTGACTTTAATCGCAAGGCTTAAAAGCTAAAACTTAAAATAAATGACAAACAACTTAGATTAGAACCTAATAGGACTAGATTACAGGGTTAATTAAGTCAAATGGGGTTAATATCATGATTCTTAAGTTGAAAGTGACCGATTTCATATCTGTTCTTCAGGTTCGAACTTGTCAGAAAGTTTGAACTTGTTGAAATATATATAAGTTCGAAGTCTGTCATGTTCGAATGGGTTTTTCGAACTTATTTTTTTTTTTGAACAGCTGGTGTGGTGGTTATCGCCTAGGCCCAAGTGCCGACAGATCCCGGTTCGATCCCCACGACAATCTCCAAGTTAGATTAAAGTCTCCATTCTTAGATTAGTTCACCTGACGGAAAAACCCCCAAAATCCGCCTCTAGTGAGGAACGGACCCGGGTAACAACCCTCCCCAAGCCCCTTATAGAAACTTGGTGGCCACCAGGGCAAGCCCTGAACTTAATTAATCGAATGGTTTTTAATAGTCTCGAATATGCTACGTTCGAATGTGCTAGACTTCAAACTTAATCAAGATTAAAGTTATGCAAATTTCAATATATCAAATTTAATTTTAAGTTAATTTCTAATTTAATTTGTAATTTTGTGTGCAGGGAGACCGTGCTTTCTATAATAAGCATAATATGGTAATGGCTGTAGATCTTCAATTGCCGGAGGCTCAGCCCTACGATCCAATGATAGAGTTTCTGACACAGTCCAGAGTGTCATATGCACTTACGCATAATCTGCCGATCCTTCTCACATATGTGAGGTAGTTTTGGGATCAACTTCAGGTGGATTGCTCCGTTTCCCCTACTGTGTTACGTACAAGAGTAGGCGGTCAATCAATTGTTTTTTCTTCAAACATGTTGAGGCAAATCCTGCAGTTGGGCACAGAGGATCAAGTGGCAGGCCCAGTAGATTTCCCAATGCCCTTAAGGCAATCGGCCTTTCTAAGAATGAGTTACGCACAAGACATAACGAAGGCATCCTACGTAAAAAGTGGATTAATTGGACAATGGAGGTATCTAGTCCATGGGATAATGGTGTGCTTCGCACCGAAGAAAACTGGGTTTGACACAATGGTGTCAAAGCTGCAGTCTGCATTAATTGCCTTGGTTTACAACAAACAGTTCAGCTTTTCGGAAATGTTTTTCGGGGAGTTTGTCCACCAGATTACTGCTCCGGCCAGAGAACGATTTTTGATGTATCCCCGATTCATAATGATGATTATCTGACACTTTTTGCTGAATCTGCCTCCACTACCTAAGCAAAGTGGTGTTGCTTTAATCGATAAGCGTATTTTTGCTAACTGCCAGACCCATAATGCACGAAGGGTTGAGCAGGCCAGGCCTCAGGTGGAACCTTTGTTTGGTGCAAAGAGCACCGACAAGAAGAACTCCGGTTGCAAGAACGATCCCCCGCTCACAACTGGCTACTGAAACTGTTGGGCCATCAACTTCGGCTCCACAATTCGACCAATGGGAACAGACGTTGGAGGAAATCTGGGCACAAGAAGCAACAGCGGAGGAAAATATAGCTAAACAGTTGGTTCAAGACATTTTGGAACCTCCAGCTGAGGTAGATGATATTTTTAGGGAGATAGATGAGTATCAACCTCCTGTTGCCGAGTCTGTAGGCACAGAAGGTCATGCTGAAGGAGAAGAAGCTAGGGAACAGGCAGAGGCTGAAGGTCACGTTGAGACGGCCTCTAGGACTGAAGCAGAGTCAAGTTCTGAGGAGACTGAAGCTGAAGATCCATCTGTTACCATCGGCAGATATGGATCTAGAGTTGTTGTTAGCCGCAGGAAGATGACAAGGCCTATAATTCGTGATGAAGAAGCAGAAGATTCAGACTTTGAAATAGAAGAAGTAGTCGCAGTTGCCACTCGCCATAGGGCAAAAAGGCATCGCTTTATGCAGGGAGCTCCGTCCACTTCTGCTATTTTTTCATCTGCGTCAACTGCCGCTCCATGCACATCAACCGCCGCTCCATCTACATCTGCCTCCATTCCATCCACCTCAACTCCATTCATTGAAAATCAACAGTTTACAGATTTGAAGAGCAAAGTGGACTTCCAAACAGTCCAATTATACCAGCTTTCACAAGCAGTCAATGAATTGCACCAGCACAATTCAAGGCTGGAAATAGAAAATGCAAAGCTTCAAACAGCTGTTGCTGCTCAACAAGAAGATTTTACGACTCAGCGTTGTCAAATACTGACTCTACAGACCCTGATTGAGCAAATAATGAAAGATCTACAAGCTCAGGGGGAGAGCAGGTGCAGAGGACATGAGCTCAGGAGAGTTCAGAGACATGATGAAGAAGGCAATAATCCCGGCATGCATTGTGAGCTAGCATATCTTTCTTAACAGACTGCTCAACAAGAAAATATTCAAGGGGAGCCTAGTTATTCGGATACAGGAGGAGGTGAAGGTGAAGATAAAGGCAAGGCTCCAGAGGCATCAAAGCTAATTGATCAAGAAATAATAGGAGCCTTGGCCGATATTGAAGATGAAGAAGTGATGTTTGATTTTGAGGATGAAATAGATGACCTTGAAGAAGAGTAGTTCATCCCAGAAGACGTTGCAGATTGGAGATCTGATGATGAGGTTTGGGTTGATGAAGAAGACGAAGCCAATGAGATCATCATTCAACAACTACGTATCACAGATACATACACTTAGGCAGAACAGAACATGATAGACATCGATGTGTTTAAGGATGCTCTAAATGTTGAATCAGAAAGTGAGGAGCCTGATAGGGAACTCAAAAATGAAGAGAAAAGAAAGCTATGGTTTAGAAAGGAAGAAAAAAGGTATGAGTTAGCTGTGAAGAAAAAGATGAGATTGCCTAGTCAGGAAAGTTTTCTGGAGGCATTCTCAGCTGGTTTTTCGATTGAGAGCTACAGCTTTTTGTGCTAAAGAGACGAGATGGGTTGCAGTATCTGAAGAGAACGTTGAAAGTCTTTAATACACTGCCAAAATGCAAAGTCAAAGAGCTGGAGTGCATGAATCTAATAAACCTAGGAGATGACCAATACGCTCAAGTGATAGTGAGAATCATCAGAAAAGAAGGTCGGTCTGGAAGATTTGAGAAGATCAAGCCGAGGGAAGGAAAGAGGATTATGGATGAATCACGAATAGATCCATTGACTGGAAAACCTTGGATGAAGATATTCTACAAACCAGTTCGATGCTTAAGGAAGGTTCCGTTGAAGACAATGCCACACGTTGTTCTTGCAAACATGAAGTGGTGGTTTGTCGACAATGAAACAGCTGAGGAAGTAATGGAGGATCATGAAGACAAAGTTATTTTGAAAGTATATGACCCTCTACATATTGTAAACCTATCTCTGAGCGACCTACAGAAACTTCATGAGCAACCTATCTTTTTCCACGAAGGTTGGAGATCGGAAGGCAGGAAGTACGAAAAGGTAGTCAAGGTTTGTATAGAGAAGGGTTTGTATGCTGGTAGCATTTTGAATAGGCCTAGTACTTAGACTAATTGAATATCTAGTTAGAAGCTATCGTTAAGGGGGAGTCTGTTAGTGCATCCTGTGTGACGATAACAGTCTAAGTGTAGATAATCTTTTGTAATGATTCAGGCCTTTGTAATTGCTCGGTAATACATATGTTTGATATTGTTTGCATATACGTTTGATCTTGTTTATAATTGATGTTTACTTAAGTTCAAAGATAAGTTTAAACATAAGTTCAAAGACAAGTTCAAAGCTAGGTTCGAACTTATTGGTGGACAAGTTTGTGGGCTTGGGCCGTCACGAACTTGTCTGGGCCAAGTTCAAAGTTAAGCCTTATAATTAAAGGTTAATCAGTTTTGATTAACAATCTTTGCAGAAATTAGTGTTCAAAGGAGGTTACGAACTTGTGAGCAATTAGCAGAGAGTTCTTGGAGAGATTCACGTGTCGGGACGTTTGTTGTTACGTCTATCATTGTGTTAGTCTCCGTGTTTCGTGTGTGTGATTAATCCGTTAAACCCCTAACAAGGATTCCGCACTCGTTTGACGGTGTCGCGTCAAGATTGGATCCGTAGGTAGGTGACCTTACAAACTTTGGTAAGACTAAACCAATTGTTTCAAGTACAACTAAGTCTGGAGCTACAACTTTCTACATTGGGGAACAAGAGGGCATACCAGGAGAACTAGAAGAATCTAATGGTAGGGCTTTTCTTGGTATTCCAAAAACAGATGATCAGCCACAAAGTTTTACTTCGGATCATCAACTCAAGGGTACACAAAGATGCCTATGAGTGCTAAGACTGCAGAGAAACAACTAAAGCTTCTAGCATCGTTTGTAGAAGCATATGGGAACTAGATCCATGGGAAGATCAACGATCTAGCACTCTAGGAAGAAGACTATGATCAGGTTGATCCTAATGCTCTGGAGCAAATGGACCTACAATGGCAACTGGCCATGGTCATAGGCAGACTCAAAAGGATCATGAAAACAGCAAGCAGAAATCTAAGTGTGAATAATGTAAGATTTGTCAAATCAATGGTCAAATGTTACAACTGGCAGGGGTTGGGACACTTGGCTCGAGAATGTCAAAGACCTAAGATAGCTATCAGAACTCAGGAAGTCAGAATTCTACCGGTTCAGGGAATCATGCTTCAGAGGCTAGTTTACTAACAAACATGTCTTTTAACAAACAGTTAAATGGATCGTATGATTCGTACACACATCCTAAGGCAACCGCTAGAGCCCTCATGGGTGAAGTGACAGTATCTGATACTGGAGCAGAAGAAAATAGGGAGAGGATACCCAGCAATCCGATTTAGATCCATTGGTACTGGAGAACACTATGAAGCTGCCTACATTGGAGTTTGCAGCTCAGATGGCCAACATCGAATCTGACAGGAAAAATGTAACTCTTAACTTCTCTACTGTACATAATTTATGTGTTTTATGTGCTACTCTGAATGATAAACTGCATTTAGTACTAGACACAAATTTTTCAATGACTGCTCAAATTCAATCTTTAAAATATGATAATGCTAGTTTAGTAGATATCAAGGAAAATCTTAAGGCTAAACTTAATGCTGATGCTCAAGATATGATAGTTCTGAAAGACAAGTTAAGTGAACAATGTGTCAGGATTAAACTAATTTTTGAGCATCTAGAATCACTAACCAATGAGATATCACTGAAAGATGTAGAACTAGCAGACGCTAGGGTTAGGGTGGCTAAGGCAAACCTCAAGTTTGAAAAGTTTAGGAATCCGTCCTTGACTTTAGGCAAGATCATAGATTCACATAGACAGTCTAAGAAACTGACTGGCCTAGGATACCAAGATGTGCCTCCACCCTTCAATAGTAACTATGTACCTATTCCTCAGGATGAGACCACAGAATCAGTTAAATCAGAGGAAGTAAAGGTAAATGAGTCAGCTAAAGTGTCAAAAACTATTGCTCAGGTTAAGAAAATAGTACAGTTTGTGGAATCTAGTAGTATGCCAAAACTAGATGAAGCTGAAATTGTAAGGGATAAGAAACAAGAGGAGATGATCAAGACAGTTGATATGGACAATCAGGATATTAGTGAGACAACTAAGACAAAGAGTGCATATAAAAATCAATTGAGAAGATGTCTTGCTTTAAGTGTCATGAGAAAGTTCATGTTGCTTCAGGTTGTCCCTATAGGAAAACTGAGTCTACACCAAACAAAGGTTAACAAGAACAACCTACATTGAAGACAATGCTTGGTGATGCGAGCATGAGTAGTTCTCAAAGTTTAGAGAAAAACTCTAGTGTGATGTCATTATTAGGGAGTAGACAAACACCGGTGTATACTAGACAAAATGAAGGACATAGGACTAATTCACCGAATAGATTCCTAAGTCAATCAAAGTCTGGCCCCCAATCCATCATCAGGAATTGCAGACTAAATAGGTTTCACACTCCAGTTAGGTCTCACACTCCTAATAGACATTAGACACCAAGTAGAGCCCTGAATTATCATAATGAGATGTACTATAATAGAAATTATTCTGGGGCAGAACATCAAAGACCAATGTAAATGCAAAGAGTAGAACTTAAACTCTCTAATTCATAACCTGTTGTTCATCAAAAGCCCAAGACACCTGAAAGGAGAGATTGGTATTTGAAAGAATTCACGTTTATGGATGAGAAAGTTATTACCAAGGCAGTCATGGCTTGGGTTCCCCATGATAACTAACATGTTTTGTTTCACATGCAGGAGTCTGCTACAGGTCCATGAAACAAATGGTATGTGGATAGTGGCTGCTCTCGACACATGACAGGGGAAAGAAGTCTACTGACAGACTTCAAAAGCGGGAGTAAAGGATTTGTATCTTTTGCTGGGAATAAAGGAGGCGATATCACTGGATTAGGAATGGTCACTAATGGGAAAATCACTCTCGAGCAAGTCAACTATGTAGAAAAGCTTGATCATAATCTCATTAGTGTCTCTCAGATCTGTGATAGGCAACATTCAGTACATTTTACTGAGAAGGAAGCGCTAGTGCTAAAGCCTGGATTTTGGATTCCTGAAGAGTGGATAATGATGAGGCTCCAAGGAAGAATAATCTGTATATGATGGGCATTTCGATAGCAGAGTTTTCGATGGGAACTACATGTTTATTATCCAAAGCTTCAGGATCAGACCTGTTGCTGTGGCACATGAGAACGGCTCACCTGCACTTAAGGAAATGAACTTCATCATTAAAAATGGCCTTGTGCACAGTGTACCAATAAAGGGCTTCCAATTTGAAGACATGTGTATGCCTTGCAAGAAAGGGAAACAAAACAAGAAGGCGCAAAAGTCTAAGACTCAGAACTCCATTTCCTTCACTTTTGATCTGCTGCTTATGGATCTTTTGGGTCCAATCAACCAAAGGAGTATAGGTGGAAGTTGGAACTGTTTTGCTATCACTAATGATTATTCACGATTTTCTTGGATTTCTTTTTAGGTACAAAGGACGAAACAGCAAGCATGCTGATTCAGTTCTTAGACCAAATAGAGAACGCCTATGGGAAAAGGGTGAAGCGTCTTCAAAGTGATAACGGAACTGAGTTCAAGAATGCAGTCATGGATGGATATTGCCTAGCTAAGGGCATATTGCATTAGTTTAGTGCACCATATGAGCCACAACAAAATAAAGTGGCAGAACGAATAAACAGGACATTGATTGAAGCAGCAAGGACTATGCGTTCGGATTCAAAGCTTCCTACAATGTTTCCGGGGGAGGCAATGAATACCGCTTGTCATGTTTTAAACAGCGTCCATACTGTCAAATCTTTAAACAAAACTTGTTACGAGAATTTAAATAAACGTCTACCAAATTTAACTGGTTTTGAACCATTTGGGGTGTCATGTACCTTGTTAAAAACTAAACGCCAACCTATGTTTGGTGAAAAGGCAGACGAAAGATACTTCATAGGTTATGTCCCAAATTCACCAAACAAAAGTGTTTTTGAAAAAACTACTGGTACTGTAGAAATCGTATTTAAGATCGAAGTTACCAGTTACACGCAAGAGCCCCAAATAGGTACAGAATGATTATTTTATTATGACACTTTATTTAAATCATTTAACGTTCCTTTTAGTTGTGATGCAGGAAATTTAGAGAATGACTTCTCAACTCTAAATCTTGATGAAGTGGGTAGAGTCTTTTCTAATTCGAGCATTCCTATGATATCTGAAGAAGAACAATCGACAGAAGAATATTCCCCATGAACTGAAGAACCTTCATCACCTATTGATGTGAATCAGATAAACAGTCCAGCCTTAGAATAAAATTATCACGAGGAGGAAGTTCAGTCTGACATCACACCAACATTAGGAGAAATAGGATCTAATTTGGATGACAATATTCAGGTCGATGCAGTTGAAACGTCGAAAAAACATAAGGATCACCCACTTGAGGACATTATTGGGAATCCACTTGCAGGAGTGCAAACTCGAAGTAAGGTGAATATTGACACAAGGCTGTTATCGAGGATCGAAGACTCCGAAGCATTCCACACCTGGTGGTTGTAACATCCCTCCCGATCCCAGAATTTCCTTGTCAACACAATATCAAAAGTAGCAATATCGCAGACAATCTATGATACACATGTCATAGGATAATGCAGATCACTTATAATTTAAAACTTTATGCACAAAGTTAAACGCATTTCAGTACATTCGCAATCCCATATTAGACTAACATAATATCCTTGATCATCAGACAACAAACTAATACAATATCCCAAAACTCTATTAGAAAACAAATATCAAGTCTTCAAGTTGACCCCGGACCTATCTCTGTGATGGCTGCTGAGACCCCTTGTGATTCCCTGAACATGTTAGACTCGAAGACGTGAGCTATAAAGCCCGTGAGCATGCGAGGGTTAGACACTGACATAAACACATAACACATTGCATACACAATCCCTATCCGTGTCCCTGTTGCCCAACACGCATCTCAGGTATAATAACACAAGTATGAGATCTGCACAGTAACCCCGAATAGCCATGTGTGGACCCCTCCCCGGCTAACACACCGCACATAGTAGTGAGAAGCATATCTCATACATAGCACATAAACAGAAGGAAATATACCTGAGGTTCACGTCCCTGTCTCATATATATAATACGCACGAACATAGCTACACAACTAAAACACAAAATACAGCGCGCATTTAGAAAAGAATTAGAGTACTCAACTGACTGGTTCACGGAGCTCTGAACTCCCTGATCAAACCCGGTTCGCTGTGCGCTCGTCCCTGTAACACACAGAGATTCCAAACGGTCAATCACGGTCCCAACTAGCACATATCGCATAATCACAATGACCCAGACCTGAATGACCCCACGGAATCCGAAAACCTAAACGAGACTCGACCTGAAATCCCAACCAAAACCTGACTCGAAAACAATCCCAACGAAACCCCAAACTCAGCCCAAACACCCCCACAGAACCCAACTGGACATCCCGTGCAAAACCCGACACAATACCGACCCAAACCTCCCATGAGAGCCAAACTAGTTTTCTCCCGCAGGTCCCTGGTCGAGCTGCGACATCGAAGCTGAACCCATCCCTGACCTGTTATTTTCATGGCTATCCAGGAGTGATACTCCTCACATATACGATTTTCAGGCCAAATAGACACACAATAGCAGTATATATCAACCCCTTTTACAAGCTTTTGTGCTGAATTTCCATATACAACAACCCATACACAAAATCAAAGATTAAGCCATAGGTTACTTACCCTTGCAAACTCCGAAACTCAAGAGAACGAGATGAAGATGATTACTCTGAATTCTATCAACAAATCCTCACCTTGGAACCTTTCTTTCAGCTGGAAACCTCACACACATACACACACTACACTTTAAGGTTCTCTCTAAATGGATTAGGATGGAAAAAGAAGGCACACGTACATATACTTTTCTATTTTGGCCGGTCCCGAACCCATTAACCCGAACCATGTATCACTTTTTCAATATTAATACCCTTTTAACCCATTTAACCCCATGATCCCAAATATATAATTCATCTGCTAAACTTATAACCCGATGACACGCAAGCCCAATCCCGACACGTATCAATCCACGAAACGGGATATAATTGGACATGCCCCATATTAATAGAACAATTATCCACTAAAATAATTCCACGTACCAGGTCTAAAAGATGGATATTACGTTGTACTCATGTTTCATTTCTCAAGTTGAGCTCAAGAATATTCAAATGGCTATAAAGGAAAATTCTTGGGTTGAAGCAATGCAGGAGGAACTCTCACAGTTCAAGAAACTGCAAGTCTGGGAGTTAGTGCCTTTGCCTCGTGGAGAAGTTACAATATGGACCAAATGGGTCCTTAAGTGCAAAAGAGATGATCGAGACATTGTTACTTGAAACAAGGCAAGACAAGTAGTCAAGGGTTTCAACCAAGAAGAGGGAATTGACTACAATGAAGTTTTTGCAAATTAAACCTACACTTTTGTTATATTTAATTATACACTATTTTAGGGCTAACAGACACCCGTTTAGTGTAGAATTAAATATCAAGAATTAAGCGCAATTACATAACCTTGAATTACAAGAAATAAAGTTTCTAACAATCTCCCCCTTCTTGTAATGAAGGCTTGTATTCTTCTGAAGTCTTGGGCTCTGAACTCTGATCTCCGAAGTTTGAAGAAACTCTTATCTCTGAACTTTGAAGTAACTCTAAATAATCTTCTTCAGATGTCTCTCCCCTTAAATCTTTCAGTTCGGTGGCTCTCCCCTTGCATTTAGTAGGTCTTTCTCCTGTTAAGAACTTCAACATAGTTTGCAAGTCTATTCAAAACACTCTCCCCCTCATGATGATCATGAGAACTATGATAATCATGTAATCCCTTCAGCTCTCCCCTTCAAATGAACAATCTCAATGTGTCTTCAAATCTTCTTTCTTTGTAGAAGCAGATGATTACAGACTCAAAAAGAAAATAATACATTTTAAGAAGATTACAGACACAGAAATACTTCTCTCTCTCACGTTACAAACTCCCTCTCAATAACATAATATAAAAATTTACTACAAAAAATTTCTCTCCCCTTCTAAACAATACTATCTCCCTCATTACAAAATATTCAGGACCAAAAGGATATTACAATGAAGTTCATGGCTTTGGAACCTGAATATAAACAAATTAAACAAATTTATTTGTAAGTAACATTCCAGTTCCACATAGGAGTTCTGTTTGCACAATAGACTAAGTCTATGTGACCTACGTTCAGCGGTGGCGTGACATCAACACTGGTAGGATATCCACACAGTCATCGTGAAATCCTTTTATCATGAAAAAATAACTCATATTTGTTATGGCCTTTTCTCGGTAGACAAGCTGTTTATAGTCACGCAGACTGTAGACTCCATGTGTCCTAGAAGTGGATAACATTAAGCTCTAGACTCAAAGTGCATGAACTAAGTCGGAGACCGGAGAGGGTGTCTTCCTTGTTTCAATATCAACAATATCCAAATGATATGTCGATAGACTATATGATATAACTTCGTGAGAAATGAAACAGAAGTCTTTTAAGAGACGGCTTAGTAGCTAGGCGGTTTAGTGCATGCGTCACTAGGTCCATGACGTCATGTTCAATACCGAATTCTAACACATAGTATTTAGTAGCAGATGTAGGAAACCCAGCAAACAAACACGTTGGTTGTTGGATTTTCATTTTCTTTTAATCCTTTCTCACTCCTCAGCTCTCATCATATTTCAACTGTACTCCCTCCGACTCACTTTTTAAAACACAATGATAGACAGAAAAACGTAGCATTGTTAGTTCACGATGCACCCCACCTCCTTTCGATAACCCCGCTCAATTGCATTTTACCTTTGCTCGACCCTGTTAGCACCCCGTGGTAACTAACACTCCTCAACTAATTAAACAAAGAACCCTTACTCACACAAACTAAAGTGGTTTGCTCCTTGGGTAGGTCTTCCGGCTCTGGTTTAGACCATAGGAACGATATCTATGTCTTATCACACATATTGTGCATCATCGGATTTAGCATGATATCTTGAGAGATATATTAGTGAAGCTCATGGGGTATTTCAAAAGATGGAAGAGAGTTGAATGAAATATCTTGGGAAGTTTGAGAGATTGTATGAGAGAACTTCGATAGAAGGTCTGATATGAGATTCGGTAATGAATCAGACTATCTTGAAAGAATTAGCTTGTACAGATGACACTTGATGCATGAGAGAATCAGTCGGAGAGGAATGAGATCAATATCATCATTAAGATTAGATTGATTATTCTTGGTGGAAATTTATCCAGACAAATAATCAAATTATTGTAACAAAACCTTTTAAAGTGTGCATTAGATTATTCGAAATGCTTACACACTATTCGTTAAGATTTTATCTTCAGAACGCATCTGAAAGTCCCCCTGCCAATAAGAAAGATGTTAGTATATGGTGTGTAAAGATGACACTACTACTGCATCATGGCTGATTTCATAAAACACTTGAGGGTCACACCGATGAGCACAACTGAGCAGATGCAATTTAGCTATTGAATAAATAATATTGGATATTGTTTATGACATGAAATGATCATTGACATTAAATTAATGGATGATTAGTTATATCTCAAAGTACGGGGACTAAAAGTGCAATATCAGATATTGTAGTGATTTAATTGTCATTGGATGATAATTAAATAATAGTTATCTTGTCTTTTATTTATTATTAGATATTAAATAAAAGATGTATTTATTTGAATTGGTATTATCATCTACTTATTGGATAACTAGATGGATAATTATAAACAAATAAATAGAGATAATCATAAATAATTATCTAGTCATTTATACATTATTAGATAATATATAAAAGATAAATATTATTTAATAGATATATAATTGTAGAGATTATTATTAAGGTGTAAATAATAAAGATAATTATTAAAACATATATTATATTAATATATTAAAGTTTAAATATAATATATATAATACATATACGGCCGTATGTATATATAAGAGTGTGTGTGCGTGTTTGTCTATATATATATATATATATATATATATATATATATATATATATATATATATATATATATATATATATATATATATATATATATATATATTATATATATATACACACATACATATATATATATATATATACATACATACATATATATATATATACATACATATATATATATATATATATATATATATTTGTGTGTGTGTGTGTGTATGTGTGTGTGTAACGAAAACCCCACGTTTGTGGGTGGGGAGTGTTATCACGAAAACACACAAAGAATTGTGTGTTTGTCTGAGGTGCGGCCGCAAGAACGAAAACAAACCAAAAGGGTTTGGCTTTTCCCGTTCCTCGTGTGTTTGATTGCAAACCTGGCGCCGCTCGATCGTGTAATCACCGGTGGATACCGAGATCGTCTCATTCGTGTATTCTTGTCATAGAATACAAAGGTACGGATTTTTATTGCTTTCTCGTTTACTTATCTTATGTATACTTGATGATCCGTGTATGGAATTCATGATTTTAAAAACCTTCCGTTGTCCATTTAATATGATTAAAAGTTTATGTTTTTATGAAAAGCGATATGAATTCCCTACAGTGGTATCAGAGCCACCTCAAGTAACATAATGATATTTTTATTCGCGTATTTAGGTCCAACGTTCTTAAAGTTTCAATTTTTTTAATTAAAAGTGTTTAAACGGTCGAAATCAATAATTAAAATGTTTAAGGTTTTGATTTGGCTCGGAGAAAATCGACCAAAGATTTTGGAAACCCCGTGGTGATTCTCAGCCAACCTTGGAGTTCCTCGGAGGTCAGGATTTTGAAACCTTAGTTCGTTTTATTTAGTTGATGTTTGATTGTTTAAAAGTGTTTAATTGATTAAATTCGAAATTAAACGTTTCGGTTTGCGAAATCGAGCCTTGAGATATCGGCCATGGGTTGAGACACATGACCTCTCGGCTATGATATGGCAGCCGAGGTCATAGATGGTTTATTCTGTTGTGTCATTTAAATCACGGTTAAACTCGAACGATTAAATTAAATGCGTTAAAATCGAATCAATAAATCAAAAAGTTTTTGGTTATTAATATTTAAAGATTTGTGACTAAGTTTTCGGTTTTATAAAATTAAAGTAGGAGACTTTATTAGTTTTTATAAAATTCACAAATTGGTTTAAATATTATTCGATTCGATAGTTAAACGATTAATTGGAATATGAAAATCGAAATAATCAAAGTGAGTTGATTAAAGACTTCAATTAATTTTAGCCGTCAAATGGTTTAATACCCTACTTGTTTCGATTCATATGGGTTATTGAATCTGAGTATGAGTCGGTTAACTAAGTTGGTTCGTTTCCGTTTTCCGGTAATTCGTCGTTTAAATTAAATCGGTTTTAATTAAAAGTTAAGTTTTAATGTTGAAATTAAAATTAATGGTAATTTTAATTTATAAACTAGATTTAATTTATGCATTTAATATTTAGTTCCATAAAATGCATTATTAAATTAAAGAGAGTTATTTCAGGATTCTATTTTCAAATTGATGAAATCATGACTTTGAGTTTCATGCTCGGTCATGGTTTAATGTTTTGAGATTTAATCTCGACATTAACGTTTTTGGTAGAAACTGTTTAAAACCATAAAGAAAAGGTTTTGGTGTTATTTAAAGATGATCAATTTTCTTTAAATATTTTAAATTGGTAAAATTGTTTATTTAGAACATTGACATTTTAAATAAAGTTTATTTTTTTTTAAAAGCGTTTCAATTAACTAATAGTTAATTGATAATTATTTAAAGGAAGTTTAAATCATTTATCAATATTATTTGAAAATAATAACTATATTTATTAAAAGTTGTTTAATAAAAAAAGTTTCTTAAAATAGTAAGTTTAAGTTTCAAAGGTGTTTGAATTGTTAATTGTATATTTTAAGAAAAGTATAGTTATGAATCCAAACATAATGCAAACATGGAACTAAATTTGAAATTTTTCGGGAAAAAGTTTCTAATTACGGGAAGTGTTCCTAAATTTTATGTTTACGAACCGTATTAAATTTAAGACCGATATTGATCATGATTACTTCAATTAATGGTAGATTAATTGGTCTTAGAATTATTTTAATGGAGAGATGAAAATGGATTTTGGATTATTAATATGTTTTACTGCTTTATTAATGTTTGTGACATAGCCAAGCCTTGAGACCCCTTTTATTTGTGATGGTTGTTTATTTAATCGTGATGTTTGCTATTTTTATTATTGGTTATTTTTGGGAAGACATGCGTGCCATTGGAATCCCGATTTTATGATGTAATCTGTAATAGGTTAGAAAATAGGCAAATGTATTTAGATTAAAATTACGTAAAAATCTTTGCGAAGATGTCCATCAATAAGGAGGTCATTCATCAAGACACTCAGAGACATCATCGGATGCTGAGGCTAGTGGGAGCTGAAAGAGTTCAACCTTCTTGCCTTGTGTGTTGATTTTGTCCCTTAGGTTTTGACCTAATTGTTTTGTCCGTATGGCTCTCGGAAACCAATTTAGATTTTTTGGCAAGGCTATGTCACCGTGTGGTTGTATGTTTTATTTCTTGATATTTTATTTATATCAGCGTGGTTATGGTGACAAAGTAGATAAATAAAAGAAATCAAAATTAAAATCATTTTTGTTGAAAAATTAAAGTATTTAAAAGGAAATTTAAATTGGAAACTTTAACTTTTTTATCAGGTATTAGATATGACATTTTTATGAAATTAGTTTTTCAAATAAAAGGAGATTTATTTTTAAAATGTAATATTATCAAAGAGTTGAAATTCTTAAAACTGGTACATTAACTGGACTGTTTACCAGGTGGTGTCTAGGACAATCTCGCTCGGGCTGTGGTTGTAGGAATTTCCGAGAGGTTTAGAACCGAAAGGATCCTGCCCGCTGACTAACCTGACTGGCCACTAGTTCTTGGTATAAGACTGGTTATAAACCCAAATAAAAAATCTAACACAACACACCGTCCCCATAGTGGCACTCACGGTGACCGGTCGCGTAAGTAGGTTCAGCCTTCGTTGGGTGCTTACGTCGTAAACTTGGGAAGCTGTGAGGTAAGCACTGCGGATCCTAACTGAGACTTGGGCCAGTGACTTGCAGTTGTTATATGGTGTGTGTCAGTGGTGGTTCCTCAGTAAGACTGTTGCCCAAGAAGTGGATGAGATTAAACATGATCAATTTAAGAAATTGAAAATCTCATAAGATCTAAGAGTTGCAAAGGGGTTGTAATTGATAATAAGTTGCCCACCTGAGTAGCTTATTCATGTATGTTCAGCCTCCGTTGGGTGCATGAATAAGTAAAATGGTTCTTAGGATTAATAAATCATTTTCTGAATTTTGGGTTATTGATTTATTAATGGTTGATCAAATACTAATTTTTGAAAAAAAATTTTAGATGGTTGAAAGAGGCAGAGGTAGAAACGGTTTAAATAATAATGACAATAACAACAACAACAATAATGATAACGTCAAATCTCCCTCCTCAATCTCCTCCTATTGAATATCTTCCCTAAAAGCGCAAAATTGCTACTTTGAGGACCATTCGGAAAATGGAAAGCTCAAAAGAAGCAATTCCTGAACTGGGAATAAGATCTGATAAACGTTCTGAGTACAGAGTGGAAGTCGTATATTCTGGAAAGGGCACCAGAACCTGCTCCTACAGAGACTGCTACAGTTGAGGAGAGAAATATCTAAAAGAAGCACTCTGAGGATTCGGTCAATGTTGCCTGTCTAATGCTAGCGACCATGACATCTGAGCTGTGGACTAGCCTTATGGACGCCTCAGCTTGCCAGATGTATCGCCGGCTAATATGTTCTAGACTCAGGCTCGGACTGAGAAACATATACAACTAGGGCTCTGAGCTCCTGCAGAATGGCAGAATGCACAGCTGTTAGACTCCATTTGCTGAAGATGAAAGGTTAATAGGATCATCTTAGAAGACTTGGGTATCCCGTGACACTAGACATGACCACGAATCTGATTCTCAATTCCTTATTGAAGGAATTTTAGCAATTTGTAATTTGTTACAATATGCACGAAGAAGATGATCAGTGGGCTGCATCAGATGCTATAGACTGCTGACAGAATGATTAAGGAGAGAAGATAGGGAAAGAGACGGAACGGAAAGTAAGTTTCCAAGCCGGAGGTTAAAGCTAACAAGTAGCTAAAACCTAGAACCATAGAAGTCAAATCCAAGGATGGCAAATTCTTTGAGTGCTAGGAAACTGGAAACTGGGAAAGGAATTGTCCCAAGTACTTGGAAACGGTCAAGGTTGACCGCATTGAGAATTTGTGTATCTGAATCAGTCACTTCTATTATTCTTGGATATGTGATACCCAATTGAACAAAGTATTATGCATACTGTTTGCAATGACTAAAATGAAGTGAAAAGAGATGACAGATTCAGTGGGAGCATAGAGACATCTTAGAGAATGCTCTGCTGGACACTATTTTTCATGTCATCAATAGTTTATCATGGTTTAGTAAACAATTTTTGAATTTCTTGCAAGTATTTTTGGGATAAATAAAGAATTTTGGAGTTAAAAATTTGTTGCTTGAAATTTTGATTGTTTGAGATTACTAAGCCACGATTATAGACTATTGATTCAAGTGGAACTTGAATACTAACTTGTCAATAGAGATTGGACAAGCTAGTAGTCATATTCGGAAAAAGAGGGTTAACTTTGTTGTTGTGTAAATTGTTCAAGTGTTCAAATGCAGTTTCATTGAACTTGTTAATTCTTGAAAGGTAGTTCAAGAGATTATACGAGTTGGATAGTCATTGGTGATTATAAAAATGAAACTAATAAAATGCAGAATTAAATGTAAAGAGTTTCATGGATGTTAATTCACTTCACTTGTCATAAACATTAAAGACTTGATAAGTCAAGGTTGTTTAGACAAAAAGTATAATTGCATTTATTAAAATTACATGTGAAATATATACAACTTGTGTGATGGTTACTCAAGTAATAGCCTTTGACTTGTTTAAACACTCGTCGGCAAGCTTGACGTAATACCACAATGAAATGTTGTAGATAACCAGAATCTGGTGGTTATGGATACATATCACAAATTTTGAACACAATTTTATATAAGTTAAGATATCGTGTTAAGATATTGATAAACCGCATATTGTCAGATTCAAGACTAAACATCTAAACGTATCACTAGTAGCAATTAATCTGAATTGCTAGAGCTCCTAAATTTTAATCTTGGTGTCTTTATGAGTGATTTACCAGTTCCTTTAAAGATAATGGATATAAATTTGTAAGGAGATTCAGAATGGGTCTGAATAATATTACAAGAAGTTGTAATAAAGAACTAGTGTAATTTTTCAAAGATAAACGGTAATGGAAGTTAAGTAAGTTAACTAGAGAACACTCCCACTAAGATCGTGTCTGAAATTAATTTTTCGATAGATCATATTACCGTTACATTTGATAAAGGAACACTAGCATTAAATTGATGGAAGTCATGTTGTGTTTATTGAGATAAAGGAGATCAACATGATATCTTTAATGTCGTTCTATTTTGCATGTTTTAGAAAACTAAGAATAAATTTGAAGTTATTGTAAGACTATTCCATAGCTGCTTGTTGTCGTGGGAACCACAACGAGAATTAAAAGGCCACTGTGGTTTTTGGTTGATATTCATGGGTAATGAATATAGCAAAGGTTGTACCAAATTCACAGGTATTTGTTGCGAACAAATATTGGATTGACCCACCGAATGAGACTACTTTGTGGATCATAGTCATGAGTCGTCTCAAAAAGGTAATCCTTAGTACCTGAGATGTCTACGTACTTTAGTGCGGGTGCTGCTGTACATTTGGCCTAACCTGACGTCATCCATTACTGGGTAATCGTAACGGTTCGAGGCTGGTTGCAGTGGGAGTCGTGCTGGAGGCCTAGATAGTCAATATGGGATTCGCACCTTCTTTTAACTATTAAGAGATATTTCTGGGCCCCTCGATGATCGATAATGACAGAATTGCATTGCCATGCTCGGACAGAACTGATGTGTTCTACTCTGTCTGTTACAGTTCAGTATGAGAACAGGGAGTAGAGATGGCAAAAAAACTCGTACCCGATGGGTAACTTGATAACCAAACCCGATTTGACCCGGGAATAACCGAGTTGACCGGGTATCGGGGACGGGGACGGGTAAGACCCGATTGTAAAACCGGGGACGGGGACGGGGATGGGATTACTCCTCGGGTACCCATACCCGTACACGAAATACTATATATATGTAATACCCTTAATACTCCTAGTATAATCTCATACATCGTTCATTCCTATGTCATTTTTAGTCTTTTTACATACTTAAAAAAAACCCTAATAAGTCTTTTAGGTAAGGTAATCTTCCAATCTTCAATCCTTACCTGTAACTTCAAAGAGAGAATGAGGTCTGAGATGTTTAACTTTCGCCGCCTAGCCGTCGCCGCCTGGCCATCGTCGTCGCCCCCTTGCCGTCTTCGTCCAGGTCAACACTTTCAACAGTCGCCGCCTCGCCTGGACATCGTCGTCGCCGCCTTGCCGTCGACGTCCAAATCAACACTCAACACTTACACAGCCGCCGCCTTGCCTGGCCATCGCCCTCGCCGTCTCGCCGTCGCCTAGCCAACGTCGACCCAGGAAAAGAAACTTGCAAAGCTATTTGTAATCCTAATTCCTAACTCTTAAGTCTATTTTTACTTTATTTGGTTTGCAATTTGCAAAGCTGATTTGAAAAACAAACTTGTTTTGTATGAAAATTTGCTAGATCTGATTGCCCTATACTAATTCATGTCTTTCATAGTTTCATTTATAACTAGAATGCTTATATTCATGTTTTATAATTATATTTGCTAGATTTGTTATTTTGCTACGTCTGAAAATTTGCTAGATCTGATATGAATTTTGATATGAATTTTGCTAGATCTGATGTGAAATTTACTTATTTTGCTAGATTTTTTGTTTGTTAGTAGTAAATTATTAATTGAAAATATAGCATGAAATTCAATTCCAAATTAAAACGTCGGGCATGAAATACCCGAATACCCGTCGGGGATCCCCGTTCCCCATTGGGGGCGGGGATGGGGAAAAAAATCGATACCCGTCGGGGATCGGGGACGGGGATGGGGATGGGTATCGGAGATCGGGGACGTGGATGGGAAAGGTGATACCCGGTACCCCCGGCCCCGTTGCCATCTCTATCAGGGAGTCGAGAAACATAATCGTGTTTGCTACGGTTGATCTATCCATGCCTAGCTTTCACATGAAATATTACGATGCAAGGGATATAACCTAAGTTTCTTTTTGGAAGGCTGTTTCAACAAGAATGGCCGAATGGGAGTCAGAGTTTTTATGACCTTGGTTGCCTAAAGTGTCTAGCCATGACCTCCTTTAGGCGCATATTGCAGGACAGTATGTCGTCTTACACAAGTGGGAGTATGTTAGTCTATGGTGTTTAAAATGATATTACTACTACATCATTGCTGATTTCATAAAACACTTAAGGGTCACACCAATGAGCACAACTGAGCAGATGCAATTAAACTATTGAATAAATAATATTGAATATTGTTTATGACACGAAATGATCATTGAGATTAAATTAATGGATGATTAATTATATCTCAAAGTACGGGGACTAAAAGTGCAATATCAGATATTTTAGTGATTTAATTGTCGTTGGATGATAATTAAATAATAATTATCTAGTCTTTTATTTATTATTAGATACTAAATAAAATATGTATTTATTTGAATTGATATTATCATCTAATTATTGGATAACTAGATGGATAATTATAAACAAAAAAATAGAGATAATCGTAAATAATTATTTAGTCATTTATATATTATTAGATAATATATAAAAGATAAATATTATTTAATAGATATATAATTATAGAGATAACTATATAAGGTTTAGATAATAAAGATAATTATTAAAATATATATTATATTAATATATTAAAGTTTAAATTTAATATATATAATATATATATACGGTCGTATGTATATATAAGAGTGTGTATATATGTATATAACAAAAACCCCACGTTTGTGGGTGGGGAGTGTTATCACGAAAACACACAAAGAATTGTGTGTTTGTGTGAGGTGCGGCCGCAAGACCGAAAACAAACCAAAAGGGTTTGGCTTTTCCCGTTCCTCGTGTGTTTGATTGCATACCTGGCGCCGCTCGATCGTGTCATCACCGGTGGATACCGAGAGCATCTCATTCGTGTATTCTTGTAATAGAATACAAATGTACGGATCTTTATTGCTTTCTCGTTTACTTATCTTATGTATACTTGATGATCCGTGTATGGAATTCGTGATTTTAAAAAGCTTCCGTTGTGCATTTAATATGATAAAAAGTTTATTTTTTTATGAAAAACGATACGAACTCCCAACAAACGATATCAGTGAAACATAAAATGTTATGAGTGAATTTCAAGAACGAAACTCAAACTCAAACTAATAAGCATAGAAATAGGGAAATTTCACAGAAGTCACGGAACCACGGGTTCTAAACTGGGTGTTTAGAAACCATCTAAATATGAAAGAACGGGTTCTTATCGGTCTTGATGCAGAAGTCATTGCTTTGAAGCACGGATTCCTTTCGGAAGTAAGTAGAAGCCATTTCACTGAAGTCAAGGTTTCGATCTAAAGTAATCAAAAGCCATTTGCATAAACTTAAACTAATTTGTGTACCCTTTTAAAGATGGGTTCTTTCTTGTTAGATCTTGGATTTCCATCATCAAGTAACAGCACAAGAGTAGGAATCCATTTAACATTCGACACTAGTTTAGATGCAGAACCTTTTGTCACCCATTTTTATACGGGTCCAACCGGTTTTGAAACGGCCTTAGTTAATAAAACTACCTTTAGCTTAGGTGACTTTGGAAATGCCTTAGGCTTAACCTTTATCGATGGTTTTTCCAATTTGTCAGGCGGTGATGAGCAATGCACTTTTGTTTTCTTAGATTGGCGATGTTTCCGTTTTTCAGGATAGGTACAAACTTAGTCATTTCAGGAACAGCTCGCTGAAAACTCTTTGGACATAATTGAAACAGAATGCAAAAAGGGTATTTCAAAAGATTACTAGCAACATCCTTTCTAGGCACACTAGCACTACTATCGATTTCCACAAAAGATTCACACATGTCAACATTTTTCGCAAAGAAACTTTTAACATCAAGAGGTTTTATTTTAGGAATCCTTCTTGAGTGATCTGTAGGAACAAAACAATGAGTGTTCGTACGTTTGGAAGACTTAGAATTAGAGAAATTTCCATAGTGAGTGGGTTTCTTGGAAGACTTAGATTTACTCTCAGTCTTCATTGAAACCTCAACTTTTGAATATTTTGAACACTCACCTTCAAAAATGATTAAAGGAACTTCAATCTTAGCTTTACCTTTGTCCGATGATGCAAGTGGGACTTAGGTAGGATGAGAAACTTTTGAATCTTTTAAGATGGAATTTAATCATTCTGAAACTATGTCAAACTTTTTTCTTTGTAGATGATTGACTCTACATTTTGTTCAAAACATTGTCTTACCGATTTTACCTCACTCTTGAGAAGAGCTTCTTGATAATCAGCAGCTTTCTTTCAAGTCGTCCTTTTCTAAAACACTTATTTTGTGTTGAAGAACTTTTGTAGGAACATAAGGATGAGGGATTGGTTTGACAGGTTTGGCTTTCATTTCAGCTGATGAATAGCTAGACAAGAAGTCCTCCTCTAGAATAGGTACTCTATAGGGATAAATCTCATTTAGTTCATCATATTTAATAGACATTTCCTTTTCTTTATTTTCACTTCTCTTCTCATCCTCCTGTGTTAAGACTTCTTCCGATGAATCGAAAATGAAAGACTTAAACCTAGCACCCATATACCTTAAATAATAGAAAACAGGTAAAACTGATTGAACCTTTTCCAATAACTTGGGATTTTTAAAACCAATTCCTTATTTGGAATGAAAAAACCTAGTCTCTTTTGGTTGATTTAGATGAATAGTTTGTTCAGTTTGACCCCGTTTTAGAAATTCATCATCTAGGGTTTTTATCCGTGAGTACAAACCATTCCCTCTTCTTCAATCATTTTGTCTTTACCCAGATTGTCTAAGTTTTCTATGCTTACAGACTCTAAGCGTTTTGAAAGAACAGACATTTCAGACTTCAAGGAATTCTTTTCCTTAGTGATTGTATCCATAAAACTCTTAAGGTAAATATTCCTACCCTGAGCATCTACTTTTTCAATTAACACTTTCTTTAACACCTCATGGTTGTTTAGACATTTCAGACTTCAGGACTCGTTATGGGCATTACAAGATTTTGGTTATGCCTTTTGGGTTAACCAATAGATCGTTTCTTTCTATTGTTTTTGCTCAAAAACTGTCGATGCCTTTGTCTAAGTTGTCAGCTGCGCTTAACATTGAAACTGCTAGTAATACTTTACTCAATGTAGATCATGTACATCATAACTGTACTCTAGTGATTGAAGATGTAGTCTTCAATCTTAACTTAATCCCAATAGAGTTGAGTGAGTTTGATGTAATTTTCAGAATGTATTAGCTAACAAAAAAAGAAGCTCATATAGTCTTTAAAAAACGAATAATAAAGGTAAAACTCTAGAGGGGCTAGAGATTTGTGTATATGGGGATTGGAGAAGCAAGGATCTGTGTCTGTTGACGATTGCTAAGGCATGAAAGCTGGTTGCTAAGGGTTGCTAGTCTTACTTGTCATATGCTATTGATGCCAAGCCCAAAAAGCAAACTTCAGGGGTTGTTAGATAAGGGCTTTATTCGACCAAGTTCTTCACCGTGGGGGGCACCCGTACTATTTAAGAAAAGAAGGATGGCCCAATTAGAATGTGCATTGATTATTGTGATCTGAACAAGTTAACCATAAAGAACAAGTATCCGCGGCCGAGAATATATGATTTGTTTAATGAATTACATGGGGCTAGTTTCTTTTCTAAGATCGATCTGCGGTCGGGATACCATCAGTTGAATGTGCAAGAGGAAAACCTACTGAAAACAGCTTTCAGGACTCGTTATGGGCATTACATGTTTTTGGTTATGCCTTTTGGGTTAACCAATGCCCCAGATATTTTTATGGACCTTAGGAGCAGAGTTTGTAGACCGATGTTGGACAGATCTGTAATTGTGTTCATAGATGATATCTTAGTATACTCCATATCCGACGCCGAACATGCTTTCCATTTGAGAGAACTGTTAGAGTTATTGCGGAAGGAAAAGTTATATGCCAAATTCTCGAAGTGCGAGTTCTGGTTGCATCAGATTCAATTTTTGGGGCATGTAATTTTTGGAGCTAGGATTTCTATGGACCCAGCTAAAGTAGATGCAATAAAAATATTGCGAACTGCCTCGTTCTACAACAGAGATTAGAAGTTTTCTAGGATTGGCGGGTTAATATCGGAGATTTATAAAGGATTCCTCAAAGATTTCAGTCCCTTTGACTGCATTAACTAAAAAGTATGCATCCTTTGTGTGGGAAGCTAAACAACGGTATACATTTCAGATTTTGAAGAAAACATTAAGTGAATCACCGATACTTGCCGTACCGGATGGTAATGAAGATTTTTTGGTTTATATGGATGTGTCAAGATTGGGATTAGGTGCAGTACTGATGCAGCGCGAGAAAGATATTACTTATGCCTCGAGACAGTTAAAACAACACGAGAAAGATTATTCAACTCGCGACTTTGAGTTAACTGCTGGCACATTCGCTTTGAAGTTATGGAGACATTATTTATACGGAACTAAGTTTCAACCTTATACGTACCATAAGTGTTTGAAACACATTTTTTGTTTGAAAGAGCTCAACATGAGGCAAAGACGTTTAATGGAACGTATAAAAGATTATGATTGCCAAATCCTTTATCATCCTGGTAAGGCTAACGTTATAGTCGATGCTTTAAGCTATAAAGCATAATCATAAGATTGTTGCTACATGATGGCTTCTACAATGTTGACTGCCACGATTATTGATGATGTAAAAGCCGCTCAAGTGGAAGCTTTAAAGGAAGAAAATATTGATGCTGAAGACACAAGAGTGTAGAAGAAGATCAAGGAAACAAGGGAGGTGTTTATGAAAGAATCTGGGTGCCAATGTTTGGGGGCATGAGAAAAGTGATTATTGACGAAGCGCACCAGTTGAAATTTTTAGTACATCCCGGCCATTATGTTGAATGATGCACAGCTTGTCGACTTGTGAAACCCGAATATCAAAAACCATACGACAGTTTGAAACCACTTCCCATTCGCGAATGAAACTGGGAACATGTTACCATGGATTTTGTTACCGTGTTGCCAAAGACTAGGCGTCATCATGATATGCTATGGGTGATAGTTTATAGGTTGACTAAGTTTGCTCATTTCATTCCTATTAGGGCAAGTTATTCATTGGAAAGGTTTGCACAAATTTGACTAAATATATCATCTAAATCGGTAGGCGGCTCCAAAATATCTTGTACAAGCTCCGCAGAAATATTCTCTTGAGCTGCTGGGCCTTGATCAAAGATTTCCTCTAATGTCTGCATCCTCGGGTCAACATGAGGTCCCGATGTGGAAGCCTCTGCTGCCCTTGCTGCTGTACTTGTAGAACTAACTTCTCGAGTAACCGGTGCTTGTAGTGCCGATGCTTGTTGCTATTGAGGTTGTTGCTGAGGAGCATCAATTATCTAATATTCTCCCCCTGGAGCGAGAAAATCGGGATCTATGACTGCTCCAAAAAGTGAAGCCACTTGGGGCCTTACTTGCTCTGCCTTTCATGCGTTATGGGATTAGCAGTCAGCAAATATTCTCTTACCGATGACAACTACAGACGTTTGTTCTGGAAAAGTAGGTAAGTCTGGCAGAAAATATCTGATGATCATCATGATAAATCTCGGATACATTAAAAACCTTTCACGAGTTGGGGAAGAGATTTGGTGCACGAACTCCCCGAAGAACATGTCAGAAAAGTTGTAAGGCTTGTTGTACACCAGAGATATCATCGCTGATTGAAGCTTAGACACCATTGTGTCAAATCATGCCTTCTTCGGTGCAAAGCATAACATTATAATGTGCACTAGATAACTCCATTGGCCAATAAGACCACTCTTAACGTAAGATGCCATTGTAATATCTTGAGCATAGCCCATCCGTAAGAAGGCCCCCTTCCTGATGGGAGCTGGGAAGTCAATTGGATCAGCTTCTTGTTCAATAGATATTTCAAGAAGTTTGAACTTTTGACAAGTTCGAACCTGAAGAACATGTTCGAAGTCGGTCACTTTCAACCTCAATATCATGATTTTAACCATATTTGACTTAATTAATAGTGTAATCTAGTCCTATTACATTCTAATCTTAATTATGTATCATTAATTTTAAGTTTCTGCTTTTAGAACTTGTGATTTAAAGTCACCTAGTTTTAAATGACACAAAACTCAAAAATACTCGATTTTAACCATAGAAATATCCTAAACTTTTAGTATTAGGTAGTTCAATACACCTAAATGTGTATATATGTTCGAGAAATAGTAGTAACCTTCGAGAAATAGAAACAAATTCGAAAATCCGATAAGTTCGAAGCTAAGTTCGAGATCGCCTTAGGTAAGTTCGTGAGGATAAATTCGACGGTAGATGACTTAAATTAAGCACTGTTGACGTATTTATATCCAACCACCTTCGAACATAGCTTAAGTTCGAACTTCTAGCAAGTGCAAAAGTAACTTCGAACTTGTCTATTATTCGAACTTAATTGAAAATTTTGAAAATTCTTGAATAAAATCCAACTTTTTCAATTTTTTCACTTAATGGAATTTTTCAACTTTGCAAATACATTCACACTAAGCAACGGATTTTCATGCAATTTTTGTTTCTTCAACTAAAAATGCATCCTAGTAACTTTGACCTTTTTCCTACATAATAAAACTTAAAATAAAATAAAATTTAAATAAGATAAACTAAAAATAAAACAAAATTAAATGAACTCAAAATACTTTAAAAATAAAATTTATACTAACAGAATATTTTTGTGTGAAGACCTCCCCTTACGGAGCAGTCCTCAGAGTCTAGGTCCCACATCATGCAACACGATATCAATCATAACTAAGATAGAGTAATTTAAGTTGCGGAATTTCAGATTACAAGTACAAACATTAGGATAAGTTTAATACAATTTTAGTTCAGATTACAATTTTTAAAATAAACTAATAAAGGGTACCATCTAATCTAATACATGTCATCATATGATCAATTCAAATCTACCCAGACCACCACAAGTATCTTCTGCCAATCAGTACCGAAGGGTTTTGTTGAGTAGTGGTCTATAGAATACTTCAATCTTGATCTTGTAAGACCTAAGAACTAGGTCCTGCAGGTGACTTTCCTTTATCTTTTCCTGTAAAATATTAAATAGCAACTGTAAGCAAAGCTTAGTGAGAATATAGATTTTCAGGTTACATGCATTAATCAAGCGGATCATGGGTCAAAGCGTGATATGTCTGGACTGCCGCTACAGCCACTCAATGATTGAGACATAGAACTCAGGGAATCGGATGATGTTCAGCCCACGCTCACGCTTTTAGTGGAAGCTATCCACTCATGCTGGGCTAGCTACCAGCGGTCTTCATGGGGGAACATCGGAATATCAATACCAAGTTCAATAGAACTGGTGACATAGCTAGGTCTAGAACAATAGACCGATAAAGCTAATTTTTTCTAAGCTGAATCAATATGTCAAATGATGCGATCAATAAAGAAAGCGTAATGATCAAAGTCATGATAGCAATAACATATGAAATGAACTATAAGTACAATGTCATGTGAAATGATAAGTCAAATTAGCTATCATGATCCACAGGGCATCACCGAACCATGGTGTGCACAGGTCACAATCCAGCTGAGCATTCATGAATGTCAAATAAACTGTCATCAACAATATATCTCAATCGGAAGTCTAGCATGAAAAACTGAATATCTATAACTCACAGTTTCTGTAGTCTTTATCAAGCAGATTTATAATCCACCACCTGGGTTATCCCAGGATTTATCTTTAATCTTTCTGAACTCTGGCTTTGCCTTTTCAATCTTTAATTCTGTAATTCTTTAACTCTTTGTTCAAAATTTATCTGAACCTGTCCAGAATAATATTACATCATTGTCAATTTCATAATCTTTTGACTTTAAAGTCTTTATATTCTTATTTTCATCTGATTCTGACCGATAATTCTTTATTCTTCCATCTTGGATTAATGATTCTTGTGTTTAAGGAATATCAAAATATATATATATATACAAATTCGGACCAACCCTCATCCGGACTCGGATCTAAGGATCATCCGAATTAGGATCAGATCCGAAATGTACAGGAACTAGAGAACTCACCGAGTAAACTCGGTGAACTCGCCGAGTTCACATCCGAACTTCGGATAGAGAACCAGATTTCGGACACAACCGAATTATGTTGACCCATCCGAATTCGGGTCCATCCGAGATGGGTTCTAATTAATTTCGGACCAAGACTTATTTCGGATCTCATCCGAATCCGGGTCCCAACCGAATTCGGATCCGTTACTTATGAATTTTTGAAGAAATGTTCAAGCTATTCTTGGGAACTCGCCGAGTTCCCCTATGAACTCGCCGAGTTCACTTGCAGATTTGCAGGTCGCAACTTACGGGTTTTATCAAAAATTTATCAATCGTCAATTATACTAACATGCAATTAAATCCAACGTTATATTATCAATTTTGGGGTGTTTCTACACTATTTTCCCTATCTCTAACACATTAAATCGTCCAGATTTGTCCAAAATATTGAAATTTTCTCAAGAACACAAAAGTTTATAAAAACTCAGATTTTTGATCTTTTTGGACGATTTAAGCTACGATTTCTGTTTCTAAATCATTTATGGGTTTCATTACATGATTTCTAACCAATATTTCAAGCATGCAACATAATTTCTACAGATTTTTAAATCCGAATTTGATGCATTTTAAACTCTTAAAATACAAAATAAAAACTTAGAATTAATTGTATTACCTTAATATTCTTCTGATTCTTGATAATCTCAGTTAGTCTCACGATTTCCTCTTCAAATCTTGAAGTTCTAGCAGATTTTTAGGGATTTTAGAGAGAGATTGAGAGAATTTGAGTGTAATGAGATGATGAAATGAGAGAAATAAAAGACTTAAGGTCTTTTTATTTCAAGACTTTTGGGTTTTGGCAATTTTAACCCCTTAACATCTGATTTTCTCTTATTAAAGATTTTATCTTTATTTTATCATCACTAGTTAATTTATCTTAATCAAATATTTTCATTACTTAATTAAAAATTACAATACAATAATGTTATAAAATTACATTCATGAATCAAAACAGAAATTTTCGTTAAGTCAAAAGCTAGGTTGTTACAGAATGGGCTCCACCACGCATAAACTTCGTCCCCGAAGTTAGCTATGTTCGAACAGACTTGGATACGTTGCTTTCATGACATCTTTTGATTCCCAAGACTGATGCGAACCCTTGTGTTGTTTCCACTGGACGAGCACCATCTGTATCTCTTTATTACGAAGCTTTTTGGTCTTCGAGTCCAGAATGCATTCCGGCTCTTCAACCACTCGAAGCTTCTCATCAATTTGCACATTAACGTGTGGTATCTGAACTTCTCTTTCATCAGCTAGACTCTTTCGTAGATGACTAACATGGAATACAGGATGTATTCCAGCTAAGTCAGTTGGCAGTTCAAGACGATAAGATTGATTTCCTATCTTTTCAACAATCTTGAACGGGCCAATGAATCTCGGAGCTAGCTTGTTCCTCTTTATGAACCGAACCACATTTTTCATTGGGGATACCTTCAACATCACCCAATCGTTAACTGCAAAACTGATCGATCTGTGACGATTATCATAATACGACTTTTGCCTGCTTTGAGCTTCTAGGATGTTCCTTCTAACAAGTTGAATCTTCTCATGAGTCAACTGTAGAAGGGCAGGACCTGCTAAAGGCGATTCACCTGTTTCGCGCCAACAGGTGGGAGTTCTGCACTTTCGTCCATATAAAGCTTCAAAAGGAGCCATCTTAATCGTGGAATGATAACTGTTGTTGTATGAGAATTCGACCAAGGGTAAATGGTCATCCCAGTTACCACCCAGATCAAGAACGCAGGCACGGAGCATATCTTCCAGAGTTAGGATAGTGCGTTCACTTTGGCCATCTGCATTAGGGTGATAAGCTGTACTCATTGAGATTCGAGTACCCAACCCGTCTTGCAGTGCTTTCCAAAATCTCGAAGTGAAACGACTATCACGATCAGAGACGATAGATTTTGGCACACCGTGACGTGAAATAACCTCGGTGATGTACATCTGCGCCAATCTATCAAGTGAGTATGTCTCTTTCATCGGTATAAAATGCGCTGACTTCGTTAATCGATCCACGACTACCCAGATGGAGTCGTGTTGTCTCTTGGTCTTTGGCAATTTTGTGACAAAGTCCATGGTTATATGCTCCCACTTCCACTCAGGAACTGGCAGTGGTTGCATATCCCCGAAGGGCTTCTGGTGTTCTGCCTTAACCATTTGACATACTATGCAGCTTTCAACGAATAGACCGATGTCTTTCTTCATTCCTGGCCACCAATAATCTGCTTTCAGATCGAAATACATCTTCGAGCTGCCAGGATGAATGGATAACTTGGACTGATGGGCTTCGGATAGAAGAGTGTTGCGAATAGAACCATATTTAGGAATCCAGATTCGGTTTCCCTTGAGACATTGATGTCCCAAATGATTCATAGACAGAAATTGAAGTTGCCCTTTGAGATTTTCATAACAGATGTTCTCTTCTTTCAAGGCTTCGGCTTGAGCAGATTTAATATCTTCAATGAGATCAGAAGAGAATACAATTGGGGTCAGGGCATAGCAACACTTTTCCGGATAGACTTTTCTACTCAATGCATCCGCGACCACATTGGCTTTGCCGGGATGATATAGGATCTCGCAATCATAGTCCTTGATAAGCTCCAAGGACCGACGCTGTTTCATGTTTAGATCCTTTTGAGTAAAAAGATGTTTGAGGCTTTTATGGTCGGTGTAAAGTTGACACCGAGTCCCATAGAGATAATGCCGCCAGATTTTTAATGCAAAGGTAACGGCAGCCAACTCAAGATCATGAGTTGGTGCACTTTTCTCATAATCCTTCAATTGCCTTGAAGCGTAGGCAATGACTTTTCCCCTTTGCATGAGGACACAACCTAAACCAGTACCAGATGCATCGCTATAAACAACGAAGTAATCATTGCCCTCTGGTAAGGCTAGGATCGGCGCTTGAATGAGTTTCTGCTTCAGAGTTTCAAATGCCTCTTGCTGTTTATCAGCCCATACGAAAGGTGTATTCTTTCGTGTTAGCATCGTAAGTGGCACAGCAATCTTCGAAAAGTCCTTAATGAATCGCCGGTAGTAACCAGCCAATCCAAGGAAACTTCTGATTTCGGAGGCATTGCGAGGCGTTTGCCATTTTTGAACGGCCTCGACTTTGGATGGATCAACAGAGATGCCTTCGCCAGATACAACATGGCCAAGGAATTGAATCTATAAAGAAATCAGAACATAATTCAAGTTTTGAAACAACAAACGCTTTAAGAAATAACTCGTGACAACGTAAGATTTTACCTGTCTGAGCCAAAACTCGCATTTTGAGAATTTTGCATAGAGTCTTTCATTTCTCAATAACTCTAGCAATTGACGTAGATGAACAATATGATCAGCCTCCGTTTTGGAGTAAATCAGAATATCGTCTATGAATACGATAACTGACTTATCCAGCATTGGTCTGCACACGCGATTCATGAGATCCATGAACGCCGCTGGTGCATTCGTTAAACCGAAAGGCATTACGAGAAACTCGTAATGACCATATCTTGTGCGGAAGGCTGTCTTTGGAATATCTTCATCTTTAACTTTTAGCTGATGATACCCAGAACGAAGATCGATTTTTGAGAAATAGCTGGCTCCTTGTAGCTGATCAAATAGATCATCGATTTTGGGCAGAGGATACTTATTTTTAATTTTGACTTTGTTCAACTCACGATAGTCAATGCACATTCGGAGAGTTCCGTCTTTCTTCTTTACGAACAAGACAGGTGCACCCCACGGAGATGAACTCGGTCGGATAAATCCCTTCTCTAACAGATCTTGCAATTGCTTTGACATTTCCTGCATTTCTGCAGGCGCAAGTCTGTAGGGAGCTTTAGCGATGGGAGCCGCACCAGGAACTAAGTCGATCCCGAATTCAACTTGTCGTTCCTGTGGCACTCCAGAAATGTCATCAGGTAATACGTCTGGGAACTCACAGACGATCGAAATATCATACACTGATTTCTTGTTGGCTTCCGGGGTGGATTCAGACGAGACATAACAAAGATAAGATTCGTGACCTTTAGAAAGATATTTACGCGCTTTCTCAACCAATATAAAACAATGAGCACCTTTACGCTTGTCGCCTTTAATCTCTAACACTCGGCCGTCTGAAGTCTTGATTCGGATGATTCGGCGGTTGCAGACAATTGTAGCCTCGTTGTTCGTTAACCAATCCATGCCGACGATAACGTCGAACTCTTTTAGCGGTATCGGGATAAGATCGAGGTTAAATACAACGTGATTAACGAGTAAGGTGCAATTTCGATAAACGGAATCACCCACAACGTAATTGTTACTGGCTGTCTCTATGTCAAGTATAACAGGAAGTTTTGAAGGAAACATAGATAATCTTTGCGCAAAAGTAGTCGAGATGTATGAACGGCTTGCACCGGAGTCGAATAACACACGTGCAGGTATTGAGTTTAATAAAAACGTACCGGTAACCACATCCGGGGTTTCTTTCGCTTCCTCCGCCGTTATTTGGAAGGCGCGGGTCCTAACAGTTGGAGTTGCAGCTGAGCTTTTCATTGTAGAACCTCCAGCTGATGACTGTGATTGACCTCGTTGTCCACTGTGGCACTGATACATGAAGTGACCACGCTTTTCGCATTTAGCACAACCAAGACCTCGTTGGGGGCACTCTTCTCTGCTATGGCCGATTCTGCTACACACATAACACGTGACATCGTCTGGATTACACAATCCCATATGCGATTTTCTGCATCTCTTGCAGAATCGTGGTTCATTTGTAAGCGAGTAAGCTTGAGCTTTTTGTGGCGAGCTGTACTGTTGAGACTGTTGGGGTTGCTGAATCTGAGATCTATTCGGCTTGAAGAATCTGCCAAATCTTTGCTTCTTTGGGGGAGATGGACAAGTCGGGTTCATTGATGGAGCGTAGAGTTGATCGTCGTACTCTAAATATCCCCTTTCAATTTGCCTTGCCGCTTCAACCATTTCGAGATACGAATTGTACTTTATTGCGCTCATTGGGTGTCGATATTTCGGGTTAAGTCCTCCACGAAATCGGTTCATCTTCCTTTCTTCCGTAGCTATCTGATATGAAGAATATCCACAGAGCCGTGAAAATTCGTGCTCGTACTCGTCCACAGTCTTGGTGCCTTGGGTTAACTGCATCAGTTGAACCTCCATCTTGTCTTGTTGATCCGCAGGACAATACTTCGCGTTGAACATTTCAAGAAACTGTTCCCATTCAAGAGTCTGGATGACCTCCTCGCCATAAATACTTCTCTGGGTTTTCCACCAGGCACGGGCAGCACCCACGAACAGAGCAGATGCATAACTCACTTTCTTGGACTCCAAGCAATCGGAGATTCTGAAAATTTCTTCAGTGTGACTTATCCAATCCATCGCCTGGATTGGGTTGACTGTACCCTCGAAGTTAAGGGTACCGCTAGCTTTAAAATCCTTGAACTTACAGCCTTTCGGCTGCTCAATTTGGACATTCGGGGTAGAGTTATCAGAATCAGATTCATCGTTCTGGATTTGTTTATCTTTTCTTTTGTTCTTTTTGTCAGCGCGTCTTTTTGCTTCGGCCTCATCTCTAGCCTGAAGCTGTTCTTGCATATACTTATTTTGTTGTTCAGAATGCTGAGCTAGTAGTTGTTGCATCATTTCATACATTTGTTGTGGGTTCATGTTGCTTGGTATGTCACCTGATCCTGATCCTGACATCTTCTACTGAAAATTAAAATCAATTAACTATCAGTTTATAGACTTAGATCTATGTACCCTTTTTCCCATCCTAACAGTCTGTACATCCTATCTCAGTTCAAACCACCTAGATGATTGATACATATGTATTGCTTCAGTTTGAGACCAAGTATACTCACGTAATACTTGATTCACTCAAACTATGGGCTCTGATACCATCCTGTGAAGACCTCCCCTTACGGGGCAGTCCTCAGAGTCTAGGTCCCACATCATGCAACACGATATCAATCATAACTAAGATAGAGTAATTTAAGTTGCGGAATTTCAGATTACAAGTACAAACATTAGGATAAGTTTAATACAATTTTAGTTCAGATTACAATTTTTAAAATAAACTAATAAAGGGTACCATCTAATCTAATACATGTCATCATATGATCAATTCAAATCTACCCAGACCACCACAAGTATCTTCTGCCAATCAGTACCGAAGGGTTTTGTTGAGTAGTGGTCTATAGAATACTTCAATCTTGATCTTGTAAGACCTAAGAACTAGGTCCTGCAGGTGACTTTCCTTTATCTTTTCCTGTAAAATATTAAATAGCAACTGTAAGCAAAGCTTAGTGAGAATATAGATTTTCAGGTTACATGCATTAATCAAGCGGATCATGGGTCAAAGCGTGATATGTCTGGACTGCCGCTACAGCCACTCAATGATTGAGACATAGAACTCAGGGAATCGGATGATGTTCAGCCCACGCTCACGCTTTTAGTGGAAGCTATCCACTCATGCTGGGCAAGCTACCAGCGGTCTTCATGGGGGAACATCGGAATATCAATACCAAGTTCAATAGAACTGGTGACATAGCTAGGTCTAGAACAATAGACCGATAAAGCTAATTTTTTCTAAGCTGAATCAATATGTCAAATGATGCGATCAATAAAGAAAGCATAATGATCAAAGTCATGATAGCAATAACATATGAAATGAACTATAAGTACAATGTCATGTGAAATGATAAGTCAAATTAGCTATCATGATCCACAGGGCATCACCGAACCATGGTGTGCACAGGTCACAATCCAGCTGAGCATTCATGAATGTCAAATAAACTGTCATCAACAATATATCTCAATCGGAAGTCTAGCATGAAAAACTGAATATCTATAACTCACAGTTTCTGTAGTCTTTATCAAGCAGATTTATAATCCACCACCTGGGTTATCCCAGGATTTATCTTTAATCTTTCTGAACTCTGGCTTTGCCTTTTCAATCTTTAATTCTGTAATTCTTTAACTCTTTGTTCAGAATTTATCTGAACCTGTCCAGAATAATATTACATCATTGTCAATTTCATAATCTTTTGACTTTAAAGTCTTTATATTCTTATTTTCATCTGATTCTGACTGATAATTCTTTATTCTTCCATCTTGGATTAATGATTCTTGTGTTTAAGGAATATCAAAATATATATATATACAAATTCGGACCAACCCTCATCCGGACTCGGATCTAAGGATCATCCGAATTAGGATCAGATCCGAAATGTACAGGAACTAGAGAACTCGCCGAGTAAACTCGGTGAACTCGCCGAGTTCACATCCGAACTTCGGATAGAGAACCGGATTTCGGACACAACCGAATTATGTTGACCCATCCGAATTCGGGTCCATCCGAGATGGGTTCTAATTAATTTCGGACCAAGACTTATTTCGGATCTCATCCGAATTCGGGTCCCAACCGAATTCGGATCCGTTACTTATGAATTTTTGAAGAAATGTTCAAGCTGTTCTTGGGAACTCGCCGAGTTCCCCTATGAACTCGCCGAGTTCACTTGCAGATTTGCAGGTCGCAACTTACGGGTTTTATCAAAAATTCATCAATCGTCAATTATACTAACATGCAATTAAATCCAACGTTATATTATCAATTTTGGGGTGTTTCTACACTATTTTCCCTATCTCTAACACATTAAATCGTCCAGATTTGTCCAAAATATTGAAATTTTCTCAAGAACACAAAAGTTTATAAAAACTCAGATTTTTGATCTTTTTGGACGATTTAAGCTACGATTTCTGTTTCTAAATCATTTATGGGTTTCATTACATGATTTCTAACCAATATTTCAAGCATGCAACATAATTTCTACAGATTTTAAATCCGAATTTGATGCATTTTAAACTCTTAAAATACAAAATAAAAACTTAGAATTAATTGTATTACCTTAATATTCTTCTGATTCTTGATAATCTCAGTTAGTCTCACGATTTCCTCTTCAAATCTTGAAGTTCTAGCAGATTTTTAGGGATTTTAGAGAGAGATTGAGAGAATTTGAGTGTAATGAGATGATGAAATGAGAGAAATAAAAGACTTAAGGTCTTTTTATTTCAAGACTTTTGGGTTTTGGCAATTTTAACCCCTTAACATCTGATTTTCTCTTATTAAAGATTTTATCTTTATTTTATCATCACTAGTTAATTTATCTTAATCAAATATTTTCATTACTTAATTAAAAATTACAATACAATAATGTTATAAAATTACATTCATGAATCAAAACAGAAATTTTCGTTAAGTCAAAAGCTAGGTTGTTACATTTTGCGAGATAGTCAAAGAAGTTTCAATCAGATAGCGATGTCAAACGCACTTTCAGTATTTCACTTTCGCACTTAGGAATTTTTATTCCTTTGATTGTTTGTCGTGATATACACTCCAAGTCGATTGTCGGTATGTTTTTCCCTTTAAACATTCAACACTTTGGAAATTCCTTTGGCCTTTTTATTTATCAACAAACTACCTTACGTGTCCCATACTTAGAAGTCAAATGTAGGACACTGTTCTGTATTTACAGACAACAGAGTGTCTTAGTTTGTCATAGAGTTCCTCTTAAGTTAGCAAGACAATGGTGACTGGTCTTTACTTATGTACAACAAAACGACTTATCTTGCAAGCTTAAGTCAAAACAGCAGTGACAGGTCTGTACGCACGTACAACAAAGCGACTTGTTTTGACTTCCTATCCTTTTCAAAACTTTTTCTTTCTTTGCTTAAGATGTATTTTTATGTTGCTATACATCCCCAGATAAATTTGCATACCTCATTTACAATCATTGTCTGTATGTCTCTAACCTAGAAATTAAGACCTGTTGGTCATACAACTAAGTTAGTTAAACATATGACATTTTCTTGATCATTTTATTAGGTGTTAGGATCTTCTTCATGTATTATGCCTACCAACATATCAGACAAGAATGTGTATATCACTTAATATTTATGATGCATTATGTGTGAAAGCTCAACACTTAGAGTTTGTTTAGACGGCGCTAATTTTTGTCACTTTGAACCTATGATTCTAAGACTTAACTCATTTTTTGATATTCTCTTTTTTTGAAAATTTTATGGTTTTCTCTCATTTTTCTTTTGTTTTTCACTTTTAAGGAAAAATAAGTTGATAAACTAACCTACTAACTTACTTTAAAAAGAAAGAAAATATACTGAAGTACTAACTTACTATAAAAAGAATGAAAAACTACTAAGGTCAAGTTACTCTGGATTACACATGCATTTAGTTGAACTAACAACTCAAAGCGTGACTTGTCAAATGCATTAGTGAATAAATCTGCATTATTGTCTTCCATTGCAACTTTTACAAGTTTTATCAAATTCTTTTCAGCACCATCACGTTTGAAATGATGTCTTATGTCTATGTGCTTTGTTTTACTGTGTTTAACTGGGTTATTGGTTATAGCAATTGTTGACTGATTATCTATCGAAATAGGAGTATAAGTGTAAGTCAAACCATAGTCCCGCAATTGTTGTTGGATCCACAAAACCTGTGAACAACAACTACCAGCAGCTACATACTCGGCCTCGCACGTTGATACGGCTACCGAAGTTTGTTTCTTGCGTTGCCAGGATACGAGCCTCCCTCTAAGGAATTGACACCCTCCAGTTGTTGATTTCCAATTCAAACTACATCCACCATAGTCAGAGTCCGTGTATGCCTCCAATTCCAGATCTCCATCAGCATGATACCAAAGTCCCAGCTTCGGTTTCGACTTCAGGTATCTCAGAATTCCTTCTTGCTGGTTGAATCATTTTACTACAAGTCTTGCCTTGTTATGAGTAACTATACCCCGATCATCCCTTTTGCACTTAAAGTCCCATTTGGTCCCAATTTCAACTTCTCCTCGAGGTAACGACACTAACTCTGATACCTTAAGCTTTCAAAAACTGTGATAGTTCCTCTTTCATGGATTTAACCCAAAAATTATCTTTCAGTGCCATTTGCACATTCTTTGGTACTTGTGAGATAAAACACGAGTATAAACACGTGTGAAACGCCTCGGAGTCGTTGATCATCGATCACAGCACCGTGTTATTATTCACACTACTCCCAGTTCTCACACCGGTATTTGTATTTCCTATGATACTCTCAATTAGATGATCCTTGTTTATCCTTGATGTCTCAATCTCATCAACATGAAGATTATCTCCTAAGTTTGATCCTATTTCACCTAACAGGAGTATGACTTCTGACGGTATATTCTCTTCCTCATGATCACTGTCCTTGGAGTTAGAATTATTTGTCTAACTCTCATTCATAGGTAATTCAGGTTCATTCTCTGTTGGAGACCCATCTTATGTCGTTGTAGGCTCAGATGTTGATGGAATGCTTGACTTTGGAAAACCTTGGTAGTCGTCAAAAAGGTTTAATGATGAGAATTCATTTTCCACTGTACCTGCATTTCCACTAAACGGTATGTTAAATTATTCAAACAAGGAGTCATAATCAAATAACCATTCCGGACAAGTTTGGGGTTCATGTGAATAACTTGTTACATCTATCTTAAACACAATCTCAACCATACCCTTTTTTTGTTAAAAACCTTTTGTTTGGTGAGTTAGGAACATAACCTAGGAAGTATCCTTCGTCAGCCTTTTCACCAAAGTTAGGTTGATGTTCTGTTTTCAATGAAGTACACGGTACCCCAAACGGTTCAAAGCCAATAAAATTTGATGGTCTTTTATTCAGAACTTCATAACAGGTTTTGTTCAGTGATATGACAGTAAGGAACAGGTTTAAAACATGACAAGCGGTATTCACTGCCTCCACCCAAAACATGGTAGAATGCTTTGAATCCGATTGCATGGTCCTTGCTGCCTCAGTCAGATTCCTGTTTTTACGTTCTGCCACCCCATTTTGTTGTGGCTCATAAGGTGCACTAAATTGATGCACTATGCCTTTTGTTGTTAGGCAATATACAACCAATTACTGTGTTTTTAAATTCAGTTCCGTTATCACTCCTGATACGTTTTACCCTTGTCCAATATGAGATCTCGACTTGGTCTAAGAACCCAATCTGCTTTCCAGCTGTTTCGTCCTTTGTACCTAAAAAGAAAACACAAGAAAAACGAGAGTAATCATCAGTGATAACTAAACAATACCAACGACCACCTATACTCCTTTTGTTGATTGGACCGAGGAGATCCATATGCAGAAAATCGAAGGTAAAAGCTATCGAGTTCAGAGTCTTTGACTTGTGTGACTTATTGTGTTGTTTTCCTTTCTTGCACGGGACACATTTGTCATCGAACTTAAAACTCTTCAGTGGAACACCTTGCATCAGACCATGTTTAGTGATGTAATTCATTTTCCTTAGGTGCAAGTGTGTCATGCGTGTGTGCCATAGAATAGATTCTGATTCTGAATCTTTGGAGAGTAGACAAATTGTTCCCATCAAAGAGTCTGATATGTTCATGTCCATCATGTATAGATCATTCTTCCTTGGGGCTCTCTTCATGATCCACTCTTCAGGTATTTTGAATCCCGGCTTCAGTACTAACGCTTCAGTTTCAGTAAAGATTACTGAATTACTCTTATCACAGATCTGAGATACACTAATGAGATTGTGATCAAGTTTTTAAACATGGTAAACTTGATCAAGGGTGATTGTGCCATTAGTGACAACTCCAGTTCCAGTGATATAACCTCCCTTGTTCCCAGCGAATGATTCGAATACCTTGTTCCCTCCCTTGAAGTCTGTGATTAGACTCCTTTCCCCAGTCATGTGACGAGAGCAACCACTGTCACGAACCACTTGTTGTTAAGACCTTTACTTAGCTCCTGCACATAAAAGAAATCATTTAAGTTATCACGGGGAACCTAAGCCATGACTGACTTTGTAATACCATTCTCATCCACATACGTGAACTCCTTCAATTACCCATCTCTCCTTTCAGGAGACTTGGGTTTTTGATTGAGAACCTGTTGTGGCGCTGAGTGATTAAGAATCACTCTTGGCTTTTGGGTTGGCATTTGCTGTTGAGCCCTTAAATAGTTTTTATTATAAGGTATTTCATATTGATATCCCTGTGCTCTACCGGGTGTCTGATGTCTTTAAGGAGTATGAGACCTAACTGGAGTGTTAGTCCTTCTAGGTGTTGTACTCCTATAGGCTTGTGGTGTTCCTGACCTAGACTGATTAGGAACTCTATTCGGAGAATTAGTCCTAATCAATTCTTGCTGTCTGTCCGACACCTGTATTTGTTTAACAGGTATCCTAGGTGTTGCATTCACATTCCTCTCTATATGTTGAGAGTTTCTTGTGCTAGCAATGCTAGATACTGGTTTCAGGATTTGTTGTTCTAGCTTTCCTACAACAGGTCTAGACTCTGGTTTAGAGGGTGTAGACTCCACTTTTTTATAACGACAGCTAGACGCAACATGTCCCTTCTCATGACATCTAAAGCATGACATCTTATCAATCGGCTTTTTATATGTGCCCTTTGACTTAGGTGTCTCAGTAGTTTCATTTTCATTTGTTTCAACTACAGTGATTACTTCTGCTTTCTGATTATTAATTTCAGGTGTAGCTTCTCATAGTACAGTGTCACTAGTAGACTGCACAAACTTGACTTTCTTAATCTTAGAGGTCGTGTTTGACGCCTTAGTTGACTTATCCTTATCAGATTCAGTTGCAGTTGCTACCTTTGTTTTGACCAGTTCATGGGCTTTATCCTGAGGTTGAGGCACATAATTATCGTTGAAAGGTGGGGGAATCTCTTGATAACCTAATCCAACTGGTTTCTTAGACTGCCTTTGAGCTTCTAAGATCTTCCCTAGCTTTAGAGATGAGTTCCTAAACTTTTCAAGCTTACTATTTATCTCTCCTACCTTAACTCTTGATTCTGCTAGTTCTACATCCTTGATGGTAAGTTCTTTGGTTAAAGCTTCAACATGCTCAAACATAAGTTCTATCCTGACACATTGTTCACTTAATTTGTCTTTTAAACTTTAACATCCTGAGCATCTGCTTTCAGCTTATTCCTTAGATCATCCATAATATTTACGAGACTAGCATTATTTGATTTTAATGATTGGATCTGAGAAGTTAAGTTGTTATCTGTTTCTAGTACTAACTTTAACCTATCAATTAAAGTAGCACTTAAAACACATAAGTCATGGAATGTAGAAAAGTTTAGAGTTACCTTTTTGTGGTCCGATTCCACGTTAGCCATTTTAGCAGTAAACTCCAGAATTGACTGCTCCTCTCACTTTTCCACCCACAAAGGACTTGTTTCGTTCTACTTGGTGTCCTCTTTAACTTCTTCAACTCTGTCATCTCAAGTCTTAGTTACTTCAGCCGTAAAGGCTCTAACATTCGACTCTGGATGAGTACTCCAATGACAAGTTCCATCAAGCTGTGTGCCTGTCTGTTTGATGACTTGTTTGTTAACAGACCAGCGATGGCTGCTTGATTCCCAGAACCACCAGATTGAAATCTTCCTTGAGTCTGATTCTGATAGTTCTCTACTTTTGGTCTTTGACACTCTCTTGCAAATTGTCCCAATCCTTGGCAGTTGTAACACTTAACCTTTGATTTGTCAAAACCAACCTTGTTGTTGCCTACGTTCAGATTTCTCCCTGTTCTCTTCATGAACCGCTTCACCCTTTGAGTCACCATGGCCAGTTGCCATTGTAGGTCCATTTCCTCCAAGTCATCAGGATCTAGTTGATCGTAGTCTTCTTCCCCTAACGCATGATCGTTTATCTTCCCTTGAATGCAATTGCCGTACGCCGCGACAAATGAAGCTAGAAGATTAAGATGATCTTCAGCCGATTTTGCGCTCATTGGCATCTTTGTGTATCCTTGAGATGTAGACGCTGAATGAGTTGGCTTTTCTTCTGGTTTAGAAAACCCTAAGAATGCCCTGCTACTAGGTTCCTCTATCTCCACTGGAATAGATTCTTCTCCCAAGAAGAATGTTGTGGTCCCCGACTTCAGTTCACCAGTAATCGACAGTTTTGACTTTCTAAAATACATTTCTGGATCATGAACCTGTTCAAACTCCGGTTCTTTCTTCTTCAAATTGAAGTTATAACCCTTAAGCGTTCCAATTACACCTTCAAGAGTGAGAGTCTCGAACTTCTTTTTATCATGCTTTATTAAAGCATGTACATCTCTCATTTCGCCTATAAAGCATCTAGAAGCTTTTTGATCTTCTCAGTCTCTTGATAGTCAACATTATGATTGTCAAGCATAGTTAACAAATTATAGAATCTAGTGATTGTCTCATCTAAAGTCTCATTCTTCAATGCCTTGAAAATAGCAAACTGTTGTTTCAGCATCTCAGTTCTACCCTTGCGAACCCTTGGATTTCCCTCACACCTATTCTCTAGAGCATCCCATAGCTCTTTAGAAGTCCTATGATTTCATAAAGTGTGTAGAATTTCTTGAGGTAATGCCATACAGTTAATTGAGAAAGCTCGGTTCTCGGCCTCATAAGGTTTCTTGTCATCATCCTTCATATTCTGATAAGTTAAGACTCTTTGTCGGCCCTCTAACTCTTGCGTAGGAGGAATATATCCGTCATCGATGCATATCCACATATGCATGTCGTTGAATCGATCAAAATCAGCAAACCTATCCTTCCACCAATAGTAGTCCTCCAATTTCATCAGCTTTGGCGGAAAATTCGCTTTGCCGACCTCGTGGTCCATTTCTATAAGTTTTTGCAAACTCGACATTCTTTCTAAGACTTTTAGTTTTCTAACTTAAACAATTTAATATTAAAATTAACTTAAAATAAATCCCTTCGAACTTTGGTAAGTTCGAATTAATTTAATTTTAAATTCGTTTGAAAATTAAATTCAAATTTCTTTAAGTTCGAACTTAACAAGTTCGAATGACTGCAAGTTTGAGAAAACCCTAGAAATTCTGACAAATTTGAGAAAACCCTAGAAATTCTGACAAATTCGAACCTCTGACAAGTTCGAAGAAACCCTAAATTTCTGACAAATTCGAATATGGCAAGTCATTTCTGACAACTTCGAATCTAACAAATTCGATTCTGAAAAGTTCGAACCTCAGCTAAATTCGAATGAGGCCCTAAATTAAGTTCGTGAGGAGCGTATTCTGACAAGTTCGAATGAACCCTAATACCCCCTTAAGTTCGAGCGCTGCAAGTTCGAGAAACGGCCAAAAATACGATTTTTCAAGTTTTCAGATTAAATAAATTTTTTAAGATTAAAAACAATGATTTCGACTGAAAAAGTGAACTAATATGAATTTTCTCCGTTACCTTGCTTGTAGATCTCAGAAAACTATGAGAAATTTGATTTTTCCGGTAATAACGTCAAGAAACCAAGAATGTTTAGATGAACGCGAAGAACACGATGAATACTCTCTATGTCTCTGATACACTTGTAAGGTCACCTACATAAGGATCTGATGTTGACGCGACACCTTCCAACGAGTGCGGAATCTCGTTAGGGGCTTAACGGATCGATCACACACACGGAAAGCCAGAGACTAACACAATGATAGACGTCAACAACGAACGTCCCGACACGTGAATCTCTCCGAAATGACTCTCTGAAACACACACAAGTTCGTAGTGCACTATACGAGTTCTGGTTGTTAATCTCTGCAAAAGTCACTAATAAAAATGGATTAACCCTTAATTATAGAGGTTAAGATCGAACTTAGCCTAGACAAGTTCGTTTAGGCCCAATCCACGAACTTGTCCACTACTACTTTGAACTTAGCTCCACTAAGTTCAAACCCTAGCCATCAACTTATTATTGAACTTATCTTTGAACTTGTTCTTGAATTTACGTTTGAACTTATGTTAGAACTTATCTTTGAACTTAAGTAAACATCAATCACAACCAAGATCAAACTGGTATAACCAATTTCAAACATATGTATTAACTTGTAATTACAAAGCCTAAAATATTACAAAAGACTATCTACACTTAGACTGCTATCGTCACACAGGATGCACTAACATTTCTCCTTTCAGGTGACTTGGGTTTTTGATTGAGAACATGTTGTGGTGTTGAGTGATTAACATTCACTCTTGGTCTTTGGACTGTTATTTGTGGTTGAGCCCTAGAATAATTTCTATTATAATGCATTTCTTTGTTATATCCCTGGGCTCTACCTGGTGTCTATTGTCTGCTAGGGGTGTGTGACCTAACTGGAGTGAAAGACCTCCTCGGTGTTGTACTCCTATAGACTTGTTGTGGTCCTGACCTAGATTGATTAGGGACTCTATTTGGAGAGTTCGTCCTAATCACTTCATTCTGTCTGATCGAAACCGGTATTTGTTTAGCAGCTACCCTAGGTGTTGCATTCAAGTTCTTCTAAGTATGTTTAGAACTACTTGTACTAGCAATACTAGGTACTGGTTTTGAGGCTGGTTGGTCTTGCTTCCCTACTGTCAGCGTAGATTCTATTATCTTATAAGGACAACTAGACGCAAGATGGCCTTTCTCATGACATCTAAAGCATGACATCTTATCAATCGGTTTCTTATAAGTACCCTTTGATTTAGGTGTCTCAATTGTGTCATGTTCTTTCAATGCAACTATAGTGTATACTCCCTCTTGTTGATTATCACTTACACTTTTAGCGTCTGCTAGCTTAGTGTGACAAGTAGACTGCATAAACTTGAATTTCTTAATCTTAGGGGTAGTGGTTGACACCTTAGTTGAATTATCCTTTTCAGGTTTAGTTAAAGTTGCTACCTCTGATTCAACCAGTTCAGTGGTTTTATACTGAGGTTGAGGCACATAGTTGTTGTTGAACGTTGGAGGACTCTCCTGATAACCTAGGCCTACTAGTTTCTTAGACTGCCTTTGTGCTTCTTAGAATTTTCCTAGATTTTGGGATGAGTTCCTAAACTTTTCAAGCTTGCTAATGGCCTCTGCAACCTTAACTCTAGATTCAGCTAGCTCTACATCTTTAAGGGTGAGTTCTTTGGTTAAAGATTCAACATGCTCGTACATGAGTTCTAACCTGACACATTGTTAACTTAACTTGTCTTTTAGAACTATCACATCCTGAGCATCTCCTTTCATCTTGTTCATTAAATCCTCCTTAATATATAGAAGACTAGCATTATTAGATTTTAATGATTGGATCTGAGCTGTTAAGGTGTTATGTGTCTGTAGTACTAGATTTAATTTATCATTTAAAGTAGCACTTAAAACACGTAAATCATGGATGTAGAAAAGTTTAGAGTTACCTTGTTACGGTCTGATTCCACATTAGCCATTTGGGCTGCAAACTCGAGTATGGTTTGCTCCTATGACTTTTCCAACAATTAAGGATTTGTAACTGACTGTTGGGTGTCCTCTGCTTCTTCTTCAGCTCTATCCCCCCGGGTCTCAGTTTCCTCAGCCATAAAGGCTCTGGCAATCGATTCCGGATGAGTGCTCCAATCATATGTTCCATCTAGCTGTCTGTTGGATGACACATTTTTAACAGACCAACTATGGCTGTGTGTCTCCCTTGGTTTCCGATTCTATAGTTTTCCACTTTTGGCCTTTGACAATCTCTGGCAAAGTGTCTCAGTCCTTGACAATTATAGGACTTTACCTTTGACTTGTCAAACCCAACGTTGTTGTTACTTACGCTCAGCTTCCTTCATGTCCTCTTTATAAATCGCTTTACCCGTTGCGTCACCATGGCCAGTTGCCATTGTAGGTCCTTCTGTTCCAAGTCATCGAGATCTACCTGATCGTAGTCCTCTTCCCACAGAGCTCGTGTGACACCCTTGCCACAACAACCACCATTTACAAAACACCCAGGATAAATCATCAATCACAATTACAATAATGATCTGATAACATAGTTTAAGTACGGAAGCATTTAAAATACATAAAATAAAGTAGTGCAACAGTGTCAAACACCCTACGGTGCTACAAGGTACCAAATCTAAGTCTACATACCCAATACAATTATTACAATCATCCAGAATATATAACAACATTGTCTCAAAACATAATTACCGACTAAGTAGTACCAAATCTTCCGAATCTTCACAAAGACCTAACTAGAAGGTCTGGCGGTAGACTTCCCTTTTCCTGTAAAAATAAAGCAACTGAGGTATAAGTGGATGCTTAGTGAATACAAAGATTACGCATTTTATAAATCTTTATGAAGCCCCAAGGGTAACACCGATGACAAACATCGTATACCCTTCTTCGTACACCAAGTACGGACCAGAGCCACAGCCCCTTCGAGCCCAAAGCTCGGCATTAAACATACCATCTGAGAGAAACGTATGATCGGGGATGACATACTGCCTACCAGAACCTCGAAGGGATCAGCTCCAGGTCATATAGCGCAGTAACATCAGAGTAATCGATGCAACCCACCGGTCCATCACTAGATGCACAAAAATCGAAAGGACATGCAACAAGTATGAATGTGCATCTAAATCTACGCAAGTTAGTAGAATTCCAAACAATAAATGAAGCAACAGGTCTCAGCAGGCAAAGCTTAACATAAATAGATATGAACATGCGAAATCTAATGTACTCACAGTGGGTGCGTAAATAAAACTTCAATATTATTTCTCCTCGGGCTTTCAACCGGATCCACAAAGTACCCCACTGTGGGTTAAACAACACCACAAGGGACCTGTAAGTCAGTTTTTAACAGTACTTCCTGTCAACAACTTGTTTAGTTTCGTAAAACCATAAATTATAAGTTTTGCAACATTTGATCCCCATTTCGGATCCATATCCGTTTCATAAGTTTAAATCACATCATTGGATGAGTTCTTATTCTCAATTATCTCTCCTTTATTTGCCTTACTTTAGTACAAGAGATATCCCAAAAGGGTGGTTATTAGTCCATAATTTCAGTTCCTTTAAACCCATTCGAATTTTTCCCAAAAATTGACAGAACTCGCCGAGTTGGTAATAGGAACTCGCCGAGTTCCTATTAAACTCGAACCAATTCGACTTTAGGGGCTAAATTCGAACCCCATTCGAATTTAAGTGCTAAATTCGAACCCTATCTCGAATTTAGGGGCTAAACTCGAATATATACTCGAATTTAGTACAAAAATCGAGTTTGTTCTTGTAATTCGACTTTGTTCTTGTCATTCTCGAGTTTGTTCATCTTTACAACTTTAATCCTTCATTTTAAAGCCTAAAATTCATGAATATGTCATGCATTATGCCTAGGTTCGATTCTATTATACACATTCTATCATATTCTTGCTAAACTCAAGCAAAACTGGCTCTAAATCACATAAAAATAACAGATTCGAATTTATGTTCTTCAAAACCAAAAATACAAGTTCAAAAGGGTCGATTCTTACCTCAATCCGTACGAAATCAAGAATCCAACCGTAGATTGTTGTAGTACTCCTCGAGATCTTTCCGATGACGTATAAATCTCGATAATCGGCCGGTCGGTTTGAGAAATATTCTAGAGAGAAGTAGAGAGAATTCTAGAGAGAGAAAGTCTAGAGAGAGAGTGAAGAGTTGTGAAATGAAAGGCTTTTAGCCTTTTTATTCCCATCTTTCCCATTTTGCACATTTCACCCCGGAACTCAACCGGTTCCATAAAATATATTTATTTATTCTTAAAGTTATCATTACTAACTTGTATAATTCATAATACTCCATAATAATAATTTTTAATTCACAAACTTCGTAACTTCTTAAAATAGCAACAAACTTTAAAATATCCCAAATACATAATAATTGCTCATAATTCAACTTAATTATAAATTATCCGCCTAAATAACTCCGAATTATAGTAATTGAATTCGAGGATGTTACAACATGGGCTCCACCACGCTCTAACTTCGTCCTCGAAGTTATTTGACTTCAAACAGATGCGGATATTTCCTTAACATGTCAGCTTTCGTCTCCCATGTATGATTGACTCCCTTATGATGCTTCCAACGCACAATCACCATTTCGATTTCTTTGCTTCTCAATTTCTTCACCTTAGTAGCTAACACACACTCCGGCTCCTCAACATATCGGAGCCTTTCATCAACTTGCAGCTCAGTGTGGTTTGCCCAATCCTCATTTCCAGTATTAAACGATTTCCTGAGATTCCCAACATGAAACACCGGGTGTATGCCCGACATCTCCTCAGGCAATTCCAAACGGTATGACTGATTTCCTATTTTCTCGGTTATCTTAAATGGTCCGACAAATCTCGGAGCCAACTTTCCTCTTTTTACAAATCGTGTAACACCTCTCATAGGCGATACTTTCAGATACACCCAATCATCTACTTCAAAATTGATCGGTTTGTGCATCCTATCGTAGTAACTTTTCTGACGATCCTGGGCCGCCTTCATGTTCTGCCTAATCAACTGTATCTTCTCGTTAGTTTCTTGCAGTAACGCCGGCCCAACAATCGGCGTCTCCCCGGTTTCTCTCCAACACGTAGGAGTCCTACATCTTCTTCCATACAAAGCCTCGAACGACGCTTTCTTTATCGTTGAGTGATAACGGTTATTATATGAAAACTCTATTAGTGGCAAATGATCGTCCCAATTGCCACCGAGATCTAACACACACGATCTCATCATGTCCTCAAGTGTCTGGATAGTTCTTTCACTTTGACCATCAGTTTGTGGACGATAAGCCGTACTTATTGCGATCCTCGTTCCCAACCCCTCTTGTAACGCCGACCAAAAATTCGAAGTAAACCGGCTATCTCGATCCGATACTATGAACTTAGGCACTCCATGCCTAGAAACGATCTCGTCCATATAAATCTTAGCCAACCTTTCTAATGAATAACTTTCTCTTATCGAAATAAAATGCGCGGACTTAGTCAACCTGTCAACTATCACCCAAACTGCATCGTGTTGTCGCCTAGTCTTTGGCAGTTTTGTAACAAAATCCATAGTAATGTGCTCCCACTTCCATTCCGGAATAGGAAGCGGTTGCAGACTGCCATAAGGTTGCTGATGTTCGGCTTTCACAAGCCGGCAAGTCCTACATCATTCCACATACTGGCCTATGTCCTTTTTCAATCCCGGCCACCAAAAGTCTGCCTTCAGTTCGTTGTACATCTTTGTACTTCCAGGATGTACAGAAAACTTTGACTGATGTGCTTCTTCGATGATTACCTCCCTCATACCTCCAAACTTCGGCACCCATATCCTTCCGTAAATCCCTTTCAATCCTGACTCACTAGTTTCCATATTCTTAGTCTGTGCCCTTATATCCTCAGCACCAATATTCTCATGCTTCAAGGCTTCCTCCTGAGCGGCCTTAACATCATCTATAATGGTAGACGTTAACATAGTAGACGTCATCATGTAGCAGCAATCCTTAGCATAAGCTTTGCGACTCAAAGCATCAGCTACTACGTTAGCCTTTCCCGGGTGATAAAGGATTTCACAGTCGTAATCCTTTATAAGTTCCATAGATCGTCTCTGCCTCATATTGAGCTCATTCTGACTAAAGATGTACTTCAAACTCTTATGGTCCGTGTAGAGTTGACACTTAGTACCGTACAGATAGTGTCTCCATAACTTTAAAGCAAAAGTTACCGCAGTCAACTCAAGATCATGAGTTGAATAATTCTTCTCATGTTGCTTTAACTGTCTTGAAGCATATGCTATAACCTTTCCACGCTGCATCAGTACAGCGCCTAACCCCAGTCTCGAGGCATCCGTATATACTACAAAATCCTCATTGCCCTCAGGTAAGGCAAGTATCGGTGCCTCACTTAATGCCTTCTTCAGAACTTCAAAGGCCTCCTGCTGCACAGTTTCCCATACAAACGGTGCATTCTTCTTTGTTAATGCAGTCAAAGGAACTGCAATCTTAGAAAAATCCTTTATGAACCTCCGATAATATCCTGCCAGCCCAAAAAAACTTCTAATTTCGGTAGCTGATCGAGGCGGCTCCCAGTTCTTTATTGATTTGACTTTGGCTGGATCCACAGAAATTCTAGCCCCCGAAATCACATGTCCTAAAACTGTATCTGTTGCAGCCAAAACTCACATTTTGAGAACTTGGCATACAATTTCTCTTTCCTCAACAACTCTAACAGTTCCCTTAGATGCTCAGCATGCTCAGCCTCAGACTTAGAGTATACTAAAATGTCATCAATAAATACAATCACCGACTTATCTAACATCGGTCTGCAAACTCGGTTCATTAGATCCATAAAAGACAGTCGGGGCATTGATTAACCCAAAAGGCATAACCAAGAACTCATAATGCCCATAACGCGTCCTAAATGCTGTCTTAGGCACATCCTCTTCTCGTACTTTTAACTGATGGTACCCCGACCTCAAATCAATCTTGGAGAACACACTCGTCCCATGTAATTGATCGAATAAATCATCTATCCTCGGCAGTGGATACTTGTTCTTAATCGTCAACTTATTCCGCTCCCGGTAATCAATGCACATTCACATTGTGCCATCTTTCTTCTTCACAAACAATATCGGAGCTCCCCACGGTGATGAACTCGGTCGAATGAAGCTATTATCCAACAACTCCTGGAGTTGTTTCATCACCTCTTGCATTTTGGTTGGGGCAAGACGATAAGGAGAACGAGCTACCGGTGCAGCTCCAGGGATCAGGTTAATTTTAAATTCCACTTGTCTCTCAGGCGGCACGCCAGACAAGTCTTCCGGGAACACATCCGGGAATTGTGAAACAACAGGCACATCGGCCACGGTCTTTTTCACAGACTTATCATCAATCGCATATGCTAAGTAGGCGTCACAACCCTTTGCAACAAGCTTTCGGGCTTTTGCAATGGTCAATAAGCACAGATCCCCGCTCCTCCTATCCACATAAATACAAATCTCACGCCCCTCCGGAGTAGTTATCTTTATCATTCGATTCTTACACACTATATGGGCTTCATTTTCGATCAACCAGTCCATACCGACTATCACGTCAAACTCGCTGAACTCTATCGGAATCAGATCTAAATTGAAGACTACATCTTTAATTACTAAGGTACAATTACGGTATACGTGATCTACCTTGACTAGAGTGTTGCTAGCAGTTTCTATGTCAAGTATAGCAGATAATCTAGACAGTGGCATGGCAAGTTGTTGTGCAAACATAGTAGATACAAATGAACGATTTGCACCAGAATCAAATAAAACTCTTGCAGGAAAAGAGTTAACTATGAACGTACCCGTAACCACCTCTGGGTTTTCCCTAGCCTCCTCCGCCGTTATCTGAAAAGCACGAGCCGATGCCCTTTGTGACTGACCCCGGCGGTTAACTGAACCACCACTTGAACCTCCAGAAGATCGTGTTGATGATGGAGCAGCAGCTGCTGGAGCATTCTTCCTACAGTTCCTACTATAATGTCCCCACACCCCACACTCATAGCAAGCATCTCCTTTCCTTGGGCACTCATTCTGAAAATGGCCCAGCTCTCCACAGCAAAAGCAAGCATGTCCATTTGTGCACTTGCCAAAGTGTTCCAGATGACACTTATTGCAATATTGCGGCTCGGTGTTGATGGAATAAGCGCGAGCACGACCACGATCAGATGAACCAGACTGTCGGCGATAAGATTGCTAAGGTGAGTACTGTGAAGACCAAGAAGATCCCGAGTATCCTCCCTCCCGTTGGCGCTTCGGTGGTGACGGCTGTGTTGGGTTGGTGGAAGCAGCAGCAGACCCAATCGAGTAGCCTGACATAATCAAATCTACTCTACATTTCTGGCAGCCTCGAGTAAGCCAGCAAATGTAGGGTAACGAACGTTACTCATAACCCTCCTAATATCAATATCCAGACCAGCCTCGAACCTGGTCACCTTCCTTTCGTCAGTATCGACTTGATGAGGCGCGAACAGACTCAGCCTCATGAACTCCACAGCATATTGGGACACATTCTTAGTCCCCTGCATCAGTGCCATAAACTTCGCCTCCAGTCTTCGGCGTTCATCAACCGGACAATACTGCTGAGTGAATAAGTCTGTAAACTCAGCCCAAGTCATCACAGAAACCTTCTCCAGTGTCAAAGCATTCACCATAGCGTTCCACCACATAATTGCATCATTGGTGAACATAGCGGTAGCATACCGAACCATGTCCTTCTCAGCACAGTCGCTGACTCGGAATGTCCGTTCGGTTGCCGTTATCCATTCGAGTGCGGCAACAGCGTCTCCCAATCCATTAAATTCCACGGCCCCGTTTCCCTTAAAGTCCTTGAAACGACAACCTTTGGGCTTGTTAGACGACCCAGTGTTGTCATCTTGTTCATCATTGTTACCCCCTTCTTTTTCTTTGTTCTTCCTCTTATCCTCTCTTCTCTTAGCGTCGGCCTCATCTCGAGCCCGAAACTGATCCTGAATCATTTTGTTTTGCTCAGCCATCATGGCTAGCATAATCTCTCTGGCTTCTTCAGGTGTCATTCCTCCTCCAGACATGTTCTGAAATATAAACATATAACTTGTTTAGTAACATGTCATTAATTTAAAGACAACACCCTATTGTCCCGTATGATAGTCAATCCCTATAATTACTAGATCGTAACCTATCTTAGTTCAGATCATTACTTAAAATCACTACATATCATCACTTAATGTTTGAGACCAAGACCTCACGGACACTTGAATCTCAAACTACTGCTCTGATACCATCTCGTGTGACACCCTTGCCACAACAACCACCATTTACAAAACACCCAGGATAAATCATCAATCACAATTACAATAATGATCTGATAACCTAGTTTAAGTGCGGAAGCATTTAAAATACATAAAATAAAGTAGTGCAACAGTATCAAACACCCTACGGTGCTACAAGGTACCAAATCTAAGTCTACATACCCAATACAATTATTACAATCATCCAGAATATATAACAACATTGTCTCAAAACATAATTACCGGTTAAGTAGTACCAAATCTTCCGAATCTTCACAAAGACCTAACTAGAAGGTCTGGCGGTAGACTTCCCTTTTCCTGTAAAAATAAAGCAACTGAGGTATAAGTGGATGCTTAGTGAATACAAAGATTACGCATTTTATAAATCTTTATGAAGCCCCAAGGGTAACACCGATGACAAACATCGTATACCCTTCTTCGTACACCAAGTACGGACCAGAGCCACAGCCCCTTCGAGCCCAAAGCTCGGCATTAAACATACCATCTGAGAGAAACGTATGATCGGGGATGACATACTGCCTACCAGAACCTCGAAGGGATCAGCTCCAGGTCATATAGCGCAGTAACATCAGAGTAATCGATGCAACCCACCGGTCCATCACTAGATTCACAACAATCGAAAGGACATGCAACAAGTATGAATGTGCATCTAAATCTACGCAAGTTAGTAGAATTCCAAACAATAAATGAAGCAACAGGTCTCAACAGGCAAAGCTTAACATAAAACAGATATAAACATGCGAAATCTAATGTACTCACAGTGGGTGCGTAAATAAAAATTCAATATTATTTCTCCTTGGGCTTTCAACCGGATCCACAAAGTACCCCACTGTGGGTTAAACAACACCACAAGGGACCTGTAAGTCAGTTTTTAACAGTACTTCGTGTCAACAACTTGTTTAGTTTCGTAAAACCATAAATTATAAGTTTTGCAACATTTGATCCCCATTTCGGATCCATATCCGTTTCATAAGTTTAAATCACATCATTGGATGAGTTCTTATTCTCAATTATCTCTCCTTTATTTTCCTTACTTTAGTACAAGAGATATCCCAAAAGTGTGGTTATTAGTCCATAATTTCAGTTCCTTTAAACCCATTCGAATTTTTCCCAAAAATTGACAGAACTCACCGAGTTGGTCACAGGAACTCGGCGAGTTCCTATTAAACTCGAACCAATTCGACTCTAGGGGCTAAATTCGAACCCCATTCGAATTTAAGGGCTAAATTCGAACCCTATCTCGAATTTAGGGGCTAAACTCGAATATATACTGGAATTTAGTACAAAAATCGAGTTTGTTCTTGTAATTCGACTTTGTTCTTGTCATTCTCGAGTTTGTTCATCTTTACAACTTAAATCCTTCATTTTAAAGCCTAAAAATCATGAATATGTCATGCATTATGCCTAGGTTCGATTCTATTACACACATTCTATCATATTCTTGCTAAACACAAGCAAAACTGGCTCTAAATCACATAAAAATAACAGATTCGAATTTATGTTCTTCAAAACCGAAAATACAAGTTCAAAAGGGTCGATTCTTACCTCAATCCTTATGAAATCAAGGATCCAACCGTAGGTTGTTGTAGTACTCCTCGAGATCTTTCCGATGACGTATAAATCTCGATAATCGGCCGGTCGGATTGTGAAATATTCTAGAGAGAAGTAGAGAGAATTCTAGAGAGAGAAAGTCTAGAGAGAGAGTGAAGAGTTGTGAAATGAAAGGCTTTTAGCCTTTTTATTCCCATCTTTCCCATTTTGCACATTTCACCCCTCAACTCAACCGGTTCCATAAAATACTGATTTATTTTTAAAGTTATCATTACTAACTTTTATAATTCATAATACTCCATAATAATAATTATTAATTCACAAACTACGTAACTTCTTAAAATAGCAACAAACTTTTAAATATCCCAAATACATAATAATTGCTCATAATTCAACTTAATTATAAATTATCCGCCTAAATAACTCCGAATTATAGTAATTGAATTCGAGGATGTTACAGCTGGATCATTTATTTTTCCTTGAACGCAATTGTCGTAAGCTGCGACAAACGAAGCTAGAATATTTAGATGGTCTTCAGCTGATTTTGCGCTCATAGGCATCTTTGTATAGCCTTGAGATGTAGACGCTGAGTGATGTGGTTTTTCTTCTGGTTTGGAAAACCTAAGAAATCCCTTCTACAAGAATCCTCTGACTCAACTGGGATAGGCTCTTCTCCCGAGAAAAATGTTGTGGCCCTCGACTTTAGTTCACTAGAGATTGACAGTTTTGATTTCCCGAAATACATCTCTGGATCTTGAACCTGATCAAATTCCCGTTCCTTCTTTTGTAACTTGAAGTTGTAGGCCCTCAACGTTCCGATAACCCCTTCAAGAGTGAGAGTCTCAAACTTCTCTTCATTATGCTTTATCAGCACTGTGTACATCTCCCACTTAGCCGGTAAAGCATCCAGAAGCTTTTCTATCTTCTCTGTCTCTTGATACTCAACACTGGGATTGTCAAGTTTAGTTTGCAGATGATAGAATCTAGTAATCGTCTCATCTAGCGTCTCATTCTTTAGTGCTTTGAAGATAGCAAATTGTTGTTTCAGCATTTCTGTTCTTCCTTTGCGTACTCTGGGATTTCCCTCACATCTCTTCACTAGAGCATCACAAAGCTCTTTAGAAGTCCTGTGATTCCTCAATCTGTGGAGAATTTCTGAGGTAACGCCATTCTGATAGATGAAAAACCTCGGTTCCCTCCTCAATGCATATCCACATATGCATGTCATTGAATCTTGCGATGTCAGCAAACCTATCCTTCCACCAGTAGTAATCTTCCAATTTCATCAACTTCGCCGAAGAATGTGCTTTGCCAACCTCGTGGTCCATTTCTAGGAATTTGTGCAAACTCAACATTCTTTAAAAACTTTTTGTATTCGAACATAAACAATTTAATTTAAAATAAGTCCTTCAAACTTATGCAAGTTCGAATTAATTTAAATTTAAATTCATTTCGTAAATTTAAATTTGAATTGTTTTAAGTTCGAACACAACATGTTTGAAAGTATGCAAGTTCGAGAACCCCTACGAACTTCTGACAAGTTCGAATCAGCACAAGTTCGAATCCCAACTAAGTTCAAATCCCAGTTTAATTCGAAGAAACACTAAAAACAACTTCGAGAGGAGCGTATTCTGATAAGTTCGAAGAACCCTAATACACCACTTAAGTTCAAGCACCGCAAGTTCAAGAAATGACCAAAAATTTGATTTTTTCAAGATTTCATATTAAACCAATGTTTTAATATTAAAAACTCTGATTTCGACTGAAAAAGTGAACTAATATGAATTTTTCCCCGTAACCTTACTTATAGAACTCTAAAAAACTCTGAAAACGGTGACTTATCCAATAAAAACATCAGAAAACCAAGAATGTTCGTAGAATCACAAAGAACGCGAAGAACACTCGAATGGCTCTGATACCACTTGTAAGGTCACCTCTGTCACGGATCTGATGTTGACGCGACGCCGTCCAACAAGTGTGGAATCCTCATTAGTGGCTTAACGGATTGATGACACACAAAAACCGGAGACGAACACTATGATAGTCGATGCGACGAACGACCCGACACGGTGTATTTCTTCGAAAGACTCTCTGAAATCACTCTAGCTCGTACGTGCACTAATACAAGCTCTGATTACGAATTTCTCCAAAAGTCCATAATTAAAACTTATTAACACATAATTACAGAGATTAAGTTTAAACTTAACAGACTAAGTTCATTTAGGCCCAAGCCCACGAACTTGTCCAATACCCTACGAACTTAGCTTCACTAAGTTCCTCTGGGTATGAATAAATTTGAACCCTAGCCTTTGAACTTATTCTAGAACTTATCTTTGAACTTATCATGCAAATGTAAACATCATACACAATCATGATCAAACATATATGACTTGTTTTAACAAAGCCTGATATATTACAAATGGCTATCTTTTACACACCTAGACTGCTATCGTCACACATGGTGTACCAACATATAATGAAATCAGATAAGTGTAGGGGCCACTTATGTAAGTAGCCGAAAATGATGGATAAAAGACCCATTAGTCTTTCAATTCTTCATTTCAACCTTTTCACCTTCAAGCTCTCAAACTCTATCCCTCAATTATCTGCTAGAACTCAAAATTAGTTGAAGAAAATTCATGGATTAAGCTGATAATTATCAATAATCATGTGAAATTAAGGTAAGATAAGTAATTTCTAAGTTTCAGGCTTTATTTTGAGAGTTAAAAATGAAAAAATTAGATTTTAAATTTGAGAAATTTTTGTTGCATGTATGTTATTCAAGTGGAAATTATCAATTAAAGTTCTCTGAAGCCTCAGATTCAAGAATCGCTCACCGATTCATCCAGAAAGGTAAGAACTTTGATGTTTTAAGAGTTTTTGTGTTCTTGAGGTTTTTCCTCATTTTTTGCTAAATCTGGATGAATTTGGGTGTTATAGATTGGGAAAGTGTTTTAGAAACACCCAAATTATGTTAACATAACATTATTTCGGATTTCATATGATTAATTATGTGTTTGGCACTTTTTGAATGAAAACCCGTAGCTGCGAATGCAGTTCAGCAAGTCGACTCGGTGAGTCGTTTAGGCTACTTGGCAAGTCACCAAGAACACATTGTAGATCAGGAAAAATTGCTATGTGTTGAGACCCAAACTCGGATGAGACCCGAACTCGGACAAGACCCGAACTCGGACGGGTTAATTTTGGGTCAAGTTATTTTTGGGTATTTCTCGAGTGCAATCGAAATCTGGCTGAGACTCGAAAGTCAGACCTTGACTCGGCAAGTCAGACAAGCAGACTCGGCAAGTCGGCCCCACTACGTGCCAAACTCGGATCTGTTTTAAAGGACCTGACATTCTGGTTTAAAAACCAGATTATTAAGATACCTTTTCTACTGTAATTAGACATTTAACGATGGGTTATTTTGACATAATGACGATCCAAACATTGGGTTTTAAATGTGAATTCTTGATGGTGAATTTGAAGAATTAACACGTAAATTTATGAAACTTAACAAGAATGATTATTAAATAGTCAATGATAGTATTTTCCGATGGAAATGTAACAGGTCCCTTGTGGTGTTGTTTAACACACAGTGGGCTACTTTGCGATTCTGATTGAAATTCCGAAGGGAAATAATATTAATTGAAGTTATTTAACGCATCCACTGTGAGTACTTAGGATTGTATATTTAAACATTTATTTTATGTTAGCTGTTGTAGATTGGGGCATGTTTATTTGTTTTATTTCGCACCCTACTAACTTGCGTTTATGTTGATGCACAGTGTTGCTTGTTGCATGTCCGTATTCTTTGTTGTGCATCTTCTTATGGGCCTGCGAGCCATAACTGGTAAATCGATGCTACCGAGGCTATATGACCTGCAATTGATCCCTCCGAGGTCTAGATGGGCAGGTGTAGCTTCTCCAATGGTAATTATCGCCTCAATTGAATGTGTAATTTCGTGCAATGGCACGATCGAGCTGCGGCTTGTTTCCGTACTTTGTGTGGGAAGATAATATACGGCATTTGTTGCCTGTGTTACTCTTCTATGCTGCATACATCTCTGTATTGGACTAAGTTTTTCAACATACACCTCTTCGTTAAGTTCACCCGTTTTAGAAGGTTGTCTTGAGGTTCATTTGGTACACCTTGAATACCTTGTGTGCCGCATACGCCAAGAAGATTATGATAGCTTCATTCGGTGCAACTGCAGCGAAGGTCTTGTCATAATCAACGCCTTCTTCATTGGTACAAATTTTGGCTTTGGGCACACAAGAAATGTGTGACGATAACCATACGATCACTCTTTTTTTTTTTTCATTGTGTGTGTGACGAAAGGTCCCGTGACCAAAGGTTCCATACAGTCACAATAGATGGTTAGTGGTCGTATCCATTTAAAAAGAGTGATCGAAACCATAACATGTGTGAGCATATGCTCTTTAAAATTAAGCGAAAGTATATTTTGTGTTACTATTGTCCATGCAATGGGCACTTTATTTTTATTTGTGTGTGTAAGGACAGAGCGCTACCCGCTACACCAAAAGCCCGAGCTTGTGATGAAGGCACAACTCTTTCCCCATATACTGGTCGAGGAAAGCCCCGTACTAAGTGAAATGTGGTCATGAGGGTCTGCACCACATGGGTGCCGCAGGTCAAGCGGTTAGTCCCGGCCAGTTACGTTCTCCCGAATCGAAGGGTGACGTTCGCCAGTTACGTACTCCAACAATTAACCCCCCCAGCACCAGCCTGAGAGATTCGAACCTGCGACCTCACTCTGATACCAATTGTAAGGTCACCTACCTACGAAACTGATCTTTACGCGACACCTTCCAACGAGTGCGGAATCCTTAGGGGCTTATTGTATCCATCACACACACGGAAACCCAGATACTAACACAATGTTAGACGTCATCAACGAACGTCCCGACACGTGAATCTCTCCGAAACGGCTCTCTGAAACACTCACAAGTTCGTAGTGCACTATACGAGCTCCGGGTGTTAATCTCTGCAAAAGTCCTTAATAAAAACTGATTAACCTTAATTATAGAGGTTAAGTTCGAAGTTAGCCTAGACAAGTTCGTTTAGGCCCAAGCCCACGAACTTTTCCACTACTACTTCGAACTTAGCTCCACTAAGTTCAAACCCTAGCCTTGAACTTATTTTTGAACTTATCTTTGAACTTGTTCTTGATCTTATATTTGAAGTTATCTTTGAACTTAAGTAAACATCAATCACAAACAATATCAAACATATATAACCAATATCAAACATATGTATTAACTTGTAATTACAAAGCCTGAACTATTACAAAAGACTATCTACACATAGACTGCTATCGTCACACAAGATACACTAACATACTCCCCCTTGACGATAGCTTCTAACTAGATATTCAATTAATCTATACTACTAGGCTTATTTAAACTGCTACCAGCATACAAACCCTGTTCTACACAAACCTTAACAACCTTCTGGTACTTCCTACCTTATGGTCTCCAACCTTCATGAAAATAGATTGGTTGCTCATGAAGTTTCTACAAGTCGCCCTGAGACAGGTTTACGAGGTGCAGAGGGTCATATACTTTCAGAATAACTCTGTCATCATGATCTACCATAACTGCCTCTGCTGTTTCATTGTCAACAAACCACCACTTCATATTCGCGTGAACGTCCTGTGGCATTGATTTCAATGGAACCTTCTTTAAGCATCGAACCGGCTTGTAGAACATTTTCATCCAAGGCTTTCTATTCAATGGATCTATCCTAGACTCGTCCATTACTCTCTTTCCTTCCCTTGGCTTTATTCTCTCAAACCTTCCAGACATACCTTCTTTTCTTATAATTCTTGCTGTCACTTCTGTGTACTGGTCGTCTCCTAGGTTTATCAGATTCTTCCATGCCAGTTCTTTGACTTTGCATTTCGGCAGAGTAGTAAAGACTTTTAGCTTTCTCTAGAAATACTGGAGTCCATCTCGCCTCTTTCACAGCTAAAGGGGCTATGACTTCCAACGGTATATTCTCTTCTTCATGATCACTGTCCTCGGAGTTAGATTTATTCGTCTGATTCTCATTTGTAGGTAATTCAGGTTCATTCTCTATTGGGGACCCATCTTCTGTTATTGTAGGCTCAGATGTTGATCGAATGCATGACTTTGGAAAATCTTGGTAGTCGTCAATAAGGTTTAATGATGACAATTCATTTTCGACTGTACCTGCATTTCCACTACACGGTATGTTAAATGACTCAAAAAAGGAGTCATAATCAAATAACCATTCCGGACCAGTTCGGGGTTCATGTGAATAACTTGTTACATCTATGTTAAACACAATCACAACTGTACTATTTGTTTTGTTAAAAACCCTTTTGTTTGGTGAGTTAGGAACATAACCAAGGAAGTATCCTTCGTCAGCCTTTTTACCAAACTTAGGTTGATGTTTTGTTTTGAATAAAGTACATGGTACCCCAAACGGTTCAATGCCAGTTAAATTTGGTGGTCTTTAATTCAGGACTTCATAACAGGTTTTGTTCAGTGACTTGACAGTAAGGACCCGGTTTAAAACATGACAAGCGGTATTCACTGCCTCCCCCCAAAACATGGTAGGAAGCATTGAATCCGAGAGCAGTGTCCTTGCTGCCTCAATCATAGTCCTGTTTTTACGTTCTTCCACCCCATTTTGTTGTGGCTAATAAGGTGCACTAAATTGATGCACTATGCCTTTGGTTAGGCAATATATACCAATTACTGTGTTTTTAAATTCAGTTCCGTTATCACTCCTGATACGTTTTACCCTTGTCCCGTATGAGTTCTCGACTTGGTCTAAGAACCCAATCAGCTTTCCAGCTGTTTCGTCCTTTGTACCTAACAAGAAAACCCGAGAGAAAGTTGGGTAATAATCAGTGATAACTAAACAATACCAACTACCACCTATACTCCTTTTGTTGATTGGACCGAAGAGATCCATATGCAGCAAATCGAAGGTGGAAGCTATCGAGATCTGAGTCTTTGACTTGTGTGACTTCTTATGTTGTTTTCCTTTCTTGCACGAAACACACTTGTCATCAAACTGAAAACTCTTTAGTGGACCACCTTGCACCAGACCATGTTTAGTGATGTAATTCATTTTCCTTAGGTGCAAGTGTGCCATGCATCTGTGCCATAGAATAGATTGTGATTCTGAAGCTTTGGAGAGTAGACAAATTGTTCCCTTCGAAGAGTCTGATATGTTCATGTCCATCATGTACATATCATTCTTCCTTGGGGCTCTCATCATGATCCAGTCTTCAGGTAATTTGAATCCCGGCTTCAGCGCTAATGCTTCAGTTTCAGTAAAGATTACTGAATTCTTCTTATCACAGATCTGAGATACACTAATGAGATTGTGATCAAGTTTATCGACATGGTAAACTTGATCAAGGGTAATTGTCCCATTAGTGACCACTCCAGTTCCAGTGATATGACCTCCCTTGTTCCCAACGAATGATACAAAACCCTTGTTCCCTCCCTTGAAGTCTGTAAGTAGAATCAATTCCCCAGTCATGTGACGAGAGCAACCACTGTCGATGAACCACTTGTTGTTAAGACCTGTAGTTAGCTCCTGCACATGAAAGAAAACAAGTTAGTTTGTTGGGAAATATTCTAAGTAGTTCAAACTGTTAGTTAGACTTCTCATACTGTTAGTAGAATTTCTGTGTAAATACAAAGTTCATTCTGTTAGTTGAAGAAACTCGAGCTGCTAGTACAAAAGTTCAAGCTGCCAGAGTAATTTCACTCAAGCTGCCTTGCTCAAGCTGCTAAGTGTTTCAAGCTGCTCAACGGTTTCATAAACAGAAAGTGCTGATATTCAGGAAAAGTTATCTACACGAAGATTCCAGCATATCTACAACCAGAGAAGTCAGAGTCCTTCAAGGAAACAAATCAGAAAGCATTATAAATACATAGAATAGGTTTTTCTATTGTATAGAAAGTTTCTGCGTATTCAAAATTGTAATTGCTTTTTGTTTAAGTTTTCATAAGCCTCTAAGGTTGTAAAACCCTAAGAACAATTTGTGTTCTTCGTCTAATCAAATAGATTAGAGGTGATTGTAATCATTCTGATTCAGCAATACAAACAGTTTTGATTATTACTTGTGTTTATTTGTTATTGATTCTGAAAGCTTTTATCAAAATAATTAAGTGTTATTTCGCAAACTTCTTAATTAGACTTTGATTTAATACAAGATTATTGGTTTACACTCTGATCAATTCAAATCAGTTAATCTTAGGTAGTTAAGTTAAGATCCTGACAAGTGGTATCAGAGCCACAGGTCGTTCTTTGTTTTTCAAAGTCGAAAGCTTTCTTTTAAAATTTTAATCCTTTGCAATGGAATTTGATAATAGCAGCAGTGGATCTGGGTAAGGACTCAAAGTGCCTATGCTCAAGCCCACTGTTTTTGAGATGTGGAAACTCAGGATTCAACAGCATATTCAATTCATTGATTATGCCAATGGGAAGCTGTTGAATTTCCTCATGTAGTTGATCCAGAACTTGATGATGAGGGAAAACCAGTTAAAACTCCTCCAAAAACTGAACTTGAAAGAAAGGCTAGAATGAGTGAAGTGAAAGCTCTTACACTTTTACAAATAGCCATTCCTAATGCTTATCAACATCAGTTCAAAAAGTTTTATACTGCTCATTCTCTTTGAAATGCTTTAGAGAAAAGATTTGCTGGTAATGCCAGTACCAAGAGAAATCAAAAGGATCTCTTGAAACAGCAGTATGAGAACTTTTCTGGTGGCAAGAATGAAAACCTTACTCAAAATTTTTGACAGGTTCAACAAACTAATAAGTGAACTGGATAGTGCAAAAGTCAGCCTGGATCAAGATGAGGTCAACAGAAAGTTTCTCAGATCTCTTGGAGAAGAATGGACAGTTTATGCTGCTCAATGGAGAACAAAAGACACTCTTGACGAAATAGAACTAGATGATCTGTATAACAGTCTGAGAGTGTTTGAGACTGAGATTGATACTAAAAAGAAATCTCTTTCTTATAATCACAATACTGCACTTATGTCATCAGAAAAATCTAATTGCAGTGATTCCTTTTCAGGTGGTGATGGTAACTCTACTGAAGCTCACTATGAGGCTTTTTTTGCCAATGATGGATTGTTTGCACTAAACGCTGAAGATCTAGAACAGATTCATCCAGATGATCTTGAAGAGATGGATCTGAAGTGGCAACATGCAATGCGGACCATGAGGGCCAAAAGGTTTCTTAAAAGAACTGGCAGAACCAACTTTCAAGCCAGAGTAGAAGGCAAACCAGCTTTTGATAAGTCAAAAGTTGAGTGTTATAAATGTCACAAACTTGGCCACTTTGCCAGAGAATGCAGATCTCAAAGTCAACAATCATCAAGGCCTCAGCAGACTAATCAGGCTTCATCATCACAAGCCCTTGTCTCTCAAGAAGACAATGTGTTTCACTGGAGTGATCAGACAGAGGAAGAGTTTCAAAATCAAGCTCTAATGACAGAAACATCAAATGTCTCCTCCACTGAACTACCATCTGAGGTAAATTCTAAAATCTGCTCTCAAGCATGCAAAAATATGGTTAAAAAGTACAGAGATCATAATGAGAGCATGTGCAAAACTCTAGCTAAGATGGAAGAGAGGAGATATGAATACATGCAAGCCATAGAAGATCTTGAAAAACAGATCAATGACTATAAGGATAATGAGATTCAAATGGGACATGATAGAACATATCATGAGTGGGAGAAAAAGGAGCTAAATAAAAAAATAGAATCCCTAAATAAAAAGGTAGAAGAGACTGAACAAAAGGTGTTAGAGGCTAATAAGAAACTAGAATCTGTCAATATAGATCTAGGTAACTTCAAATTGGCAAATCAAAAGCTGGAACACCTAATGGAAGTCCAATTTAAAGATAGGGTAAAATCTCAGGTTAATCCCAAAGAAGGCATAGGCTACAGAGCTACTCCACCTCCATACAACAACAAGTACATTCATCCAATGAGTGAGGTTGCTGATAGGCTTGTCAATGAACCATTAGATGAGTCTATGACTACTGTAGATCCTATCCTTGATAGCAGTCCTGAATCTAAAGAAGATCATATTCAAATTATAGACTGTGAGTGCACAGCAGTTGAGAAAGAACACAAAACAATGAGTGCACCTATAGAAATCCAAGCCCCCGGTAAGAAAGTAAAGGAGAAGATGAGTGTGTGCAATGCTGCTCCACAGGTTTCTGTACCTTCTAACTGTAATACTGCATCTTCTTCAAACAATAATAGAAAGGGTAAAAATGTTCCAGTCTGCACATGCCAAAAGCATGGTGTCCAAAAGTTTCCCAAACAACAGCAGGTAAGGGGAAATCAGAGGAACAAGAACTAGAAATTGGCAAATAAAACTGGTTCTCCAATTCAAACAGTCAAAAAATGCTTTCATTGTGGCAGAAAGAATCACTTGGCCAGAGATTGTTTTTATAAACCATCTGTTGCAAAACAGACTGTGAAACATCCAAAGAAAAACTCTCAAAATTCAAAAAATCCAAAGGCCAAACCTCCTACTGCATCAGTTCCAAAGAAAACAGTAGATCACAGGTTCACAAAAGTTAATAAGAAACAGTCCACACACCAAAAACAAGCTTTAGCTAAACCAAAAGTAAATTTTAAACAAATATGGTGTGTCAAAGGTACAAACTCAGGTGAACCTGTTGATAAAAATTTTGAAACTACCAAGTCTAAAGTTGAGACTGCTAATGCAAATTCTCAAGCTGTTAGCACTACAGACTCAACTCAGACTGGTAGGCTCAAAATTGGGACTGGTAATGGATCATCTGAGACTGTTACTGACAAAGATGGACAAAATACCTGGATACCTCATGTGCTAACTAAGTACTTTCCACAAAATCCATCAGTGGATCTTACTAAGTATAAGAAATCCAAGTATTTAGTTATGTTAATGCACAAGGACAACCCAAAACCAACTTGGTTTGGGTTTACTCCACTACTAACTAAGCTGTTATTTGTGCAGGGCAACCACAGGTCACCACATAAAACCAGATGGCATTTGGACAGTGGATGCTCTAGGCACATGACAGGCAATTCTGAGTGCTTGTCAAATTTCAAAGGCTTTGATGGAGGACTTGTTGCATTCGGAGGCAACTTCAAAGGAGGTAAGGTTACAGGTAAAGGTACTGTTAATGCAGGCAACATGATTTTTAATGATGTTTTCTATGTTGAACAGCTTAAGTATAATTTATTGAGTGTCTCTCAAATCTGTGACAAACAAAATATTGTTTTGTTTACAGATTCTGAGTGCATTGTCCTTTCAAAAGATTTTAAAATTCCTGAAAATCTTGTTTTACTAAGAACACCAAGAAAGGACAATGTATACTGTTTAGACACAGAACTCTTATCCAAATCAAGTACCTTAAGCTGTTTGATATCCAAAGCATCATCCAATGAGTCTGCTCTTTGGCATAGAAGGATGTGTCACATGAACTTCAAGTCCATGAATGTTTTAGTAAAAAAGAATCTGGTAAGAGGTTTACCACAAAAGGAGTTCATATGTGATGATCATTGTGTAGCATGTCTTAAAGGCAAGCAACACAAAACTTCTCATAAGGCAAAAGAAGTAAATTCAATCTCATCTGCTCTTCAGCTGATTCATATGGATCTATTTGGTCCAACATCTGTTTTGAGTTTGAATAAAAGGGTCTAATGTTTAGTTATTGTTGATGATTTCACCAGATTCACTTGGGTTTACTTTCTTAGGTCTAAAGATGAAACTGCTTAGCTAGTTAAATCATTTATTCTTAAGATAGAAAACCAATCCAATTCAAAAGTCAAGGTGATAAGATCAGACAATGGAACTGAGTTTAAAAATAATATTTTAAACAGTTTTTGTGAGTCCAAAGGTATTGCTAGGCAATATAGTGCACCAAGAACACCACAGCAAAATGGTGTAGTTGAAAGAAAGAACAGAACATTAATTGAGGCTGCTAGAACTACGTTAGCTGATTCAAAACTGCCAATGACCTTTTGGGCAGAAGCAGTCAACACAGCCTGTTATGTTCCAAATAGGTTTCAGATTGTTCAATCACAAGGGAAAACTCCATATGAGTTATTCCATAATAGAATACCCTTAATAGCCTTTTTCAAGTCATTTGGCTGTCCATGCACCATTCTTCACACTAAGACTCACTTAGGGAAGTTTGAAAGTAAGGCTGAAGAAGGTTTCTTTGTAGGATACTCATATCAAAGCAAAGCCTATAGAGTATATAACAGTGTGTCTAAAACCATTGAAGAAAGTGCCAATGTTGAATTTAATGAAAATACTGCAAATGTCAAAGGCACTGGTCCTGATTGGTTGTTTGATTTAGATTCACTAACAAATTCTCTGAGCTTTGTTGAGTATACTGCAGAAGCTGATGCAAACAGAATTGAAGCTGTCAACACAAATTCTCATGCTGTCAATACAAATTCTCAAGATGTTGGCACAAACTTTCAAACTGCTGCAAATTCAAACAATTAGGATGAGTATACAACTATACCACTTCTGTCATGTGACCCTCCAGGGGTTCTGAATGCTCACCATGATACAAATCCAGACACTGAAGTGCCACTCCCAAGTCCTGAGAGAACAGCTCCAACACAAAGGGAAACAGTCCCAGATTCAAGTCAAGCTGTTCTAGAAGCTGAACCATCTACTGGTCCTGATGGAGATGATACCAACCTTGGATCTTCCTTTCAGACAGAAAGAGAGCCTACACTCAGAGTTCACAAGTATCATCATCTCAATCAAATAATGGGTGATCCACGTACACCTGTGCAAACAAGGAAAATGGTTCAAAATGAGAGTGCTGCTGCTGAACAAGCAGTTCCTGAATTCAGTCTAGCTGCTGTTGAACATGTCTGTTTCATGTCTCAGCTAGAACCTAAAAAGGCATCAGAATCATTGAAAGATTCATCCTGGATTGAGGCAATGCAGGAAGAGCTGCTACAATTCAAGATTCATAAAGTATGGACACTTGTTGATCTTCCTAAAGGAAAAAGAGCCATTGGTACAAGATGGGTGTTCAGAAACAAAAAGGATGAGAGAGGGATAGTCATCAAGAACAAAGCAAGACTAGTAGCACAAGGGTACACTCAAGAGGAAGGCATTGATTATGATGATGTATTTGCTCCAGTGGCAAGAATTGAAGCCATCAGACTGTTTTTGGCTTATGCAAGCTTCAAAGGTTTTAAAGTGTATCAAATGGATGTGAAGTCTGCTTTTCTATATGGCACAATTGAAGAGGAGGTCTATGTGTGTCAGCCTCCTGGTTTTGAGGACTACAAGTATCCAGACAGGGTTTACAAGCTGGACAAGGCTCTCTATGGTCTCCATCAAGCCCCCAGAGCATGGTATGACACACTGTCATCATACCTTCTACAGAATGGATACAAGAGAGGCACTCTGGACAAAACACTTTTCACTAAGTCTATCAAAGCTGAGATTCTGCTTGTCCAAATTTATGTTGATGACATCATCTTTGGCTCAACAAATGATTGTCTGTGCAAAGAGTTTGAGGCGTCAATGCACAAAAAGTTTCAAATGTGTTCAATGGGAGAACTCACTTTCTTTCTAGGATTGCAAGTCAAGCAGAAGCCCACTGGTCTCTTCATAAGTCAATCAAAGTATGTTAAAGACATACTGCAAAAGTTTGGGTATCAAGACACCAAAGTTGCAAGTACTCCAATGGATCCTCACAAACAGCTCCATACACACAAAGATGGCATAGATGTGGACATTCACTTATACAGATCTCTTATAGGATCTCTTATGTATCTAATATCGTCTAGGCCTGATATTATGTTTGCTCGTTGTGTGTGTGCTAGGTTTCAATGCTCTCCAAAGGAATTTCACTTGGTTGCTGTTAAGAGAATCTTTAGATATCTCAAAGGCCAACCACATTTAGGCCTCTGGTATCCTAAAGACTCTCCTCTTGAACTAACAACCTATTGTGACAGTGACTATGGAGGATGCAACATTGACAGAAAATCCACAACTGGTGGATGTCAATACTTGGGAACAAGATTGGTCTCTTGGCAGTGCAAAAAGCAAACAACTGTCTCCACATCATCTACTGAAGCAGAATATGTAGCAGGTGCAAGTTGCTGCTCCCAAGTAATGTGGATTAAAAATCAACTGAGAGACTATGGTATGAATTTCCTATCCACTCCCATTTATATTGACAATTCAAGTGCAATTAGTATTGTACAAAATCCAGTGAAATTTCCCAAAACCAAGCATATAGAAATTAGATTTCATTTTATAAGGGATTGCAATGAGAAGAAATTAATCCAAGTTACCAAAATTCACACTGATGATCAGTTAGCTGATCTATTTACAAAACCATTTGATGTAGGAAGATTCACCTTCCTAGTATCAAATATTGGTATGGTTAATATGGATTAATTCGTTTTTCTTTGTGCATATGCTTGATTAAGGGGGAGTCACTGTTTCATTCACAGTCGCCTAATTTTCATCTAACAGCTTGAGTATTTTCTCAAGCTGCTAGTTCATTTACTCGGACTGTTAATTGTTTCACTTGATCTGTCAAAGTGTGCAGGGTAATATGGTCATTTCCATACGTATGTGCGCGGGTTTAGATTTTTTTGAAACCTTTAATGGTTTCAGTTTCGTTCTATTGTAACTACCAGTTGCAAAATATCTTCTTAAACCCTTCTTAATTCTCTGAAACAATTTCCACGCACATCTCTCAAACCCTAAAATCTCCGTTCGTTCTTCAATGGAGTTCGTTAAAGAACACAACTGCCTACCCTACTCTCTAAAGCATACTGATCTTGCACCGTTCCATGACATCATGGATTTCCTTCGGAGTTCACATATCAATCATGCCCTGAATATCAATCCCACCATATACATATCATTGAGCAATTCTGGAACCGTGCTACGGTACAAACCATCAATGGAGTCACTTCTTTGACATCCAAAATAGATGGCACTCCCATTACAGTGACTGAGGACTCCATTCGCCAACATCTGCATCTTCAAGATGCCTCAGGTATAACAGACCTATCCCTTAACGATTTACATACTGGTCTTAATAATATTGGATATAGGGGTCCTGCTGACTCTTTTACTTTCTTTAAAGCACAATTTTTATCCTAAATGGAAATATCTAGTGCATATTATTCAGCAGTGTTTGAGCCCTAAAAGAACTGGTTGGTCCGAATTTTCATCAAACATTGCCACCTCCTTGGTGTGCTTTTCAACAGGCCAACAGTTCAATTTTTCAAATATGATTTTTCAGGGGATGTTAAGGCATCATTACCTAAAGAATGGGAAATTTTTTATGTATCCTCGATTTTTGGCAGAAATAATTGCACACACTTGCACAAATTTTAATATACATAAGAGGATACATGTTTCCCATAGGCACTCACTATCTTCTATTAAAAGGCTTTTAAAGCCAAGTGCCAATTTTTTGAGTGTAGATGTTCCATTGCCTTCTGCAATGATGAACATCATTCCGTGAAACAGAGGAGAGGGTCCTGAGCAGGCTCAGCCTAACATCACTGCTTCACCCCCAGGACCCCAACCCACTCCTCATGATACACAAATTCCTTCAGTTCCTGTTGTTCAGCCCTCATCCCCACTACAACTATATAAAAGGAAAAGAGGTCCAGGAGCTCCTTCCTACTTGGCCCTCATACAAGAGCAATATAACCCTGTGTAGGAGGACACTTCTGCACAAAATACCCAAAGGGCACCAATTGAGGACACTCCCAACCTCATTCAGGAGGTGGACATCTCACCAGAGATGGTCCATATGGGTTCTGTGGCTGGCACTACTGCTGTCTCTGCACAAGAGGCACAGGATAGTGCCAACATAATTAAGACCACACCCATGGCAACAGCAGGTGTGCAAGCACCAGCTGGAAGTCCCTAGAACCAAGAACAGAGGGTCCCAGAGGTTTCTACTTCTGGTATTCATTCCAGTGATAGATCACAAGCACCAACTTCGTTTGCTGATCTTGAGGCTAGTCTGCAACTAATGATTTTAACGGATCCTAAGCTGCAACCTGTTTTTGCAATGTTGGAATACCAACAATCCATCATTGCTGCACAGGGGACACAAATCAATGCACTCAGGCAGGCAGAGGCGGCCCAAAATCAGAGAATGGATTATTTGCATAAAGGGTTTACCCTCTGTGGAAATAAGATCATTCAAATAGAGCGTATGATTCTAACCCATGTGGCAAAGGTTGTAGGTCCTCCTGACCAAACCAATGCTTTGAAAAAGGGGAAGAATCAGGAGATCCCAGAAGCAGTCCAAGCAGCTCCAACAGAATCAGTCCACGCAGCTCCAACAGTCCAAGATTCTAGGCTAGCAGTCCCAACAGCTTCTCAAGCTGTTAGCCTAGAAACTCAAGCTGCTAGTACTAAAGCAACTGGAGTTGTCATAAAAGAAGTTTTCCAGGCTCCCAGCAGTTCAGTCCAAGCTTCATCTTCTGCTATAAAAGATAAGGGCAAGGGCATTCTTATAGAGCCACCAAAGCATAAATTTTCTTCCAAAGAAGCCCAGATTGCCTTTGATGCTGAGCTTGCCAAAAAGTTAGTAGAAGAACAAGATACAGCTTTAGACCAGCAAACCCATGCCCAAATGCAATATGATGAAACCTTAGGAGACAACCTAAGAGGGTTTGTTGTCAAGCAAAGTGAAAGGAAGAGAAAGATGTCATCAGGGCATTCAAAGGCTGAACATAGAAGATTTTTGATTAATTTTGCCTTTGCTGCTGGTATCCCAAAGAAAATGGCTCAGTCCATGAGCACAGAAAGGCTGCAAGAAGTTCATGACAAAAAGATGGAAAAATGAAAGAAAGCCAAAGCCTCCCAAGAAGTCCAATGTCAACAAAAACCAGTTCAAACTGTTACTGATGTTCCTCAATCTGAAACTATTCATCCAGCAAAGTTTGATCAGGTTAAACGAGTTGTGTTTGAAACACACCTTCAGAAAGCTATGGACATTGAAAAGGCATTGGATCAGTTTGACTTCTCCAAACCCAATATTACTTACTGGTATGCTAAATCAATGGACAAAATTGATTTAGACTATCATTTTGTAATCCAAATAGAGGCTGGTCCTGCAGAAGAATACAAGAATATTGTCCAGCTTGCCCAGAAGCTTTCCAGAGAAGATTTGACAAAAGTGTTTCACATAGCCATAGCCAGCCATTCAAGATCTCAATGTGTCTGGGTTCAAAGAAATGTAAAGGATATTAGAAGAATTTTTTATCAGAGTCAACAAGAAAAGATGTAGAAGATGCCAAGGATATGAAGATTGTAGGTGTTGATCTGTATGAGAAATCAAAGACATATAGACTCAAATTTGCAAACGGATCCAACATGTTCTTCAATATTGAGTTTTTGAATCTTCCAAAGGCTTGGCCACTTCAGATGAGCTCAGTAAAGATTTATTGTGACAAAGAAGATCTGAAGAAAGAATTTTTGAAGGTTGGAAGTCCCTAGAACCAAGAACAGAGGGTCCCAGAGGTTTCTACTTCTGGTATTCATTCCAGTGATAGATCACAAGCACCAACTTCGTTTGCTGATCTTGAGGCTAGTCTGCAACTAATGATTTTAACGGATCCTAAGCTGCAACCTGTTTTTGCAATGTTGGAATACCAACAATCCATCATTGCTGCACAGGGGACACAACTCAATGCACTCAGGCAGGCAGAGGCGGCCCAAAATCAGAGAATGGATTATTTGCATAAAGGGTTTACCCTCTGTGGAAATAAGATCATTCAAATAGAGCGTATGATTCTAACCCATGTGGCAAAGGTTGTAGGTCCTCCTGACCAAACCAATGCTTTGAAAAAGGGGAAGAATCAGGAGATCCCAGAAGCAGTCCAAGCAGCTCCAACAGAATCAGTCCACGCAGCTCCAACAGTCCAAGATTCTAGGCTAGCAGTCCCAACAGCTTCTCAAGCTGTTAGCCTAGAAACTCAAGCTGCTAGTACTAAAGCAACTGGAGTTGTCATAAAAGAAGTTTTCCAGGCTCCCAGCAGTTCAGTCCAAGCTTCATCTTCTGCTATAAAAGATAAGGGCAAGGGCATTCTTATAGAGCCACCAAAGCATAAATTTTCTTCCAAAGAAGCCCAGATTGCCTTTGATGCTGAGCTTGCCAAAAAGTTAGTAGAAGAACAAGATACAGCTTTAGACCAGCAAACCCATGCCCAAATGCAATATGATGAAACCTTAGGAGACAACCTAAGAGGGTTTGTTGTCAAGCAAAGTGAAAGGAAGAGAAAGATGTCATCAGGGCATTCAAAGGCTGAACATAGAAGATTTTTGATTAATTTTGCCTTTGCTGCTGGTATCCCAAAGAAAATGGCTCAGTCCATGAGCACAGAAAGGCTGCAAGAAGTTCATGACAAAAAGATGGAAAAATGAAAGAAAGCCAAAGCCTCCCAAGAAGTCCAATGTCAACAAAAACCAGTTCAAACTGTTACTGATGTTCCTCAATCTGAAACTATTCATCCAGCAAAGTTTGATCAGGTTAAACGAGTTGTGTTTGAAACACACCTTCAGAAAGCTATGGACATTGAAAAGGCATTGGATCAGTTTGACTTCTCCAAACCCAATATTACTTACTGGTATGCTAAATCAATGGACAAAATTGATTTAGACTATCATTTTGTAATCCAAATAGAGGCTGGTCCTGCAGAAGAATACAAGAATATTGTCCAGCTTGCCCAGAAGCTTTCCAGAGAAGATTTGACAAAAGTGTTTCACATAGCCATAGCCAGCCATTCAAGATCTCAATGTGTCTGGGTTCAAAGAAATGTAAAGGATATTAGAAGAATTTTTTATCAGAGTCAACAAGAAAAGATGTAGAAGATGCCAAGGATATGAAGATTGTAGGTGTTGATCTGTATGAGAAATCAAAGACATATAGACTCAAATTTGCAAACGGATCCAACATGTTCTTCAATATTGAGTTTTTGAATCTTCCAAAGGCTTGGCCACTTCAGATGAGCTCAGTAAAGATTTATTGTGACAAAGAAGATCTGAAGAAAGAATTTTTGAAGGTTGGAAGTCCCTAGAACCAAGAACAGAGGGTCCCAGAGGTTTCTACTTCTGGTATTCATTCCAGTGATAGATCACAAGCACCAACTTCGTTTGCTGATCTTGAGGCTAGTCTGCAACTAATGATTTTAACGGATCCTAAGCTGCAACCTGTTTTTGCAATGTTGGAATACCAACAATCCATCATTGCTGCACAGGGGACACAACTCAATGCACTCAGGCAGGCAGAGGCGGCCCAAAATCAGAGAATGGATTATTTGCATAAAGGGTTTACCCTCTGTGGAAATAAGATCATTCAAATAGAGCGTATGATTCTAACCCATGTGGCAAAGGTTGTAGGTCCTCCTGACCAAACCAATGCTTTGAAAAAGGGGAAGAATCAGGAGATCCCAGAAGCAGTCCAAGCAGCTCCAACAGAATCAGTCCACGCAGCTCCAACAGTCCAAGATTCTAGGCTAGCAGTCCCAACAGCTTCTCAAGCTGTTAGCCTAGAAACTCAAGCTGCTAGTACTAAAGCAACTGGAGTTGTCATAAAAGAAGTTTTCCAGGCTCCCAGCAGTTCAGTCCAAGCTTCATCTTCTGCTATAAAAGATAAGGGCAAGGGCATTCTTATAGAGCCACCAAAGCATAAATTTTCTTCCAAAGAAGCCCAGATTGCCTTTGATGCTGAGCTTGCCAAAAAGTTAGTAGAAGAACAAGATACACCTTTAGACCAGCAAACCCATGCCCAAATGCAATATGATGAAACCTTAGGAGACAACCTAAGAGGGTTTGTTGTCAAGCAAAGTGAAAGGAAGAGAAAGATGTCATCAGGGCATTCAAAGGCTGAACATAGAAGATTTTTGATTAATTTTGCCTTTGCTGCTGGTATCCCAAAGAAAATGGCTCAGTCCATGAGCACAGAAAGGCTGCAAGAAGTTCATGACAAAAAGATGGAAAAATGAAAGAAAGCCAAAGCCTCCCAAGAAGTCCAATGTCAACAAAAACCAGTTCAAACTGTTACTGATGTTCCTCAATCTGAAACTATTCATCCAGCAAAGTTTGATCAGGTTAAACGAGTTGTGTTTGAAACACACCTTCAGAAAGCTATGGACATTGAAAAGGCATTGGATCAGTTTGACTTCTCCAAACCCAATATTACTTACTGGTATGCTAAATCAATGGACAAAATTGATTTAGACTATCATTTTGTAATCCAAATAGAGGCTGGTCCTGCAGAAGAATACAAGAATATTGTCCAGCTTGCCCAGAAGCTTTCCAGAGAAGATTTGACAAAAGTGTTTCACATAGCCATAGCCAGCCATTCAAGATCTCAATGTGTCTGGGTTCAAAGAAATGTAAAGGATATTAGAAGAATTTTTTATCAGAGTCAACAAGAAAAGATGTAGAAGATGCCAAGGATATGAAGATTGTAGGTGTTGATCTGTATGAGAAATCAAAGACATATAGACTCAAATTTGCAAACGGATCCAACATGTTCTTCAATATTGAGTTTTTGAATCTTCCAAAGGCTTGGCCACTTCAGATGAGCTCAGTAAAGATTTATTGTGACAAAGAAGATCTGAAGAAAGAATTTTTGAAGGTTGTAAGTCAGAAACTTGCACAGTTGTAAGTTTTTGAAAGTTTTGGTTTGTAAATAACAGTTTTGCTTTGATTATTTTCCTTATTTGTATAGAACATAAAGTCTTGTATAAAGAATTTAAGTTAGGGGGAGATTGTTGGGAAATATTCTAAGTAGTTCAAACTGTTAGTTAGACTTCTCAGACTGTTAGTAGAATTTCTGTGTAAATACAAAGTTCATGTTGTTAGTTGAAGAAACTTGAGCTGCTAGTACAAAAGTTCAAGCTGCCAGAGTAATTTCAGTCAAGCTGCTTTCCTCAAGCTGCTAAGTGTTTCAAGCTGCTCAACGGTTTCATAAACAGAAAGTGCTGATATTCAGGAAAACTTATCTACACGAAGATTCCAGCAAATCTACTACCAGAGAAGTCAGAGTCCTTCAAGGAAACAAACCAGAAAGCATTAAAAATACATAGAATAGGTTTTTCTATTGTATAGGAAGTTTCTGCGTATTCAAAATTGTAATTGCTTTTTGTTTAAGTTTTCATAAGCCTCTAAGGTTGTAAAACCCTAAGAACAATTTGTGTTCTTCGTCTAATCAAACAGATTAGAGGTGATTGTAATCATTCTGATTTAGCAATACAAACAGTTTTGATTATTACTTGTGTTTATTTGTTATTAATTCTGAAAGCTTTTATCAAAATAATTAAGTGTTATTCCGCAAACTTCTTAATTCGACTTTGATTTAATACAAGATTATTGGTTTACACTCTGATCAATTCAAATCAGTTAATCTTAGGTAGTTAAGTTAAAATCCTGACATAGTTATCACGGGGAATCAAAGCCAAGACAGACTTGGTAATACCATTCTCATCCACATACGTGAACTCCTTTAATTACCCATCTCTCCTTTCAGGTGACTTGAGTTTTGATTGAGAACGTGTTGTGGTGCTGAGTGATTAAGATTTTCTCTTGGCCTTTGGGTTAGCATTTGTTGTTGAGACCTTGAATAGTTTCTATTATAAGGCATTTCAGATTGATATCCCTGGGCTCTACCTGGTGTCTGTTGTCTTTGAGGAGTATAAGACTTAACTGGAGTGTAAGTCCTTCTAGGTGTTGTACTCTTATAGGCTTATGGTGGTCCTGACCTAGACTTATTAGGGACTCTATTTGGAGAATTAGACCTAATCACTTCTTGATGTTTGACCACCACAGGTATTTGTTTAACAGGTATCCTAGGTGTTGCACTCATATTCTTCTTTATATGTTGAGAACTACTGGTGGTGGCAATACTTGGTACTGGTCTTTGTTGTTCTTGCTTTCCGACAACTAGTCTAGACTCTGGTTTAGAGGGTGTAGACTCCACTTTCTTATAAGGGCATCTAGATGCAAGATGTCTTTTCTCTTGACATCTAAAGCAATACATCTTAGCAATCGGCTTTTTATATGTTCCTTTTGACTTAGGTGTCTCACTATTGTCATTCTCTTTCGTTTCAACTATAGTGATAACTTCCTCTTGTTGAATATTAATTTCAGGTTTAGCTTCTCCTAGGGTAGTGTCACTAGTAGACTGCACAAACTTCACTTTCTTAATCGTAGAGGTCGTGTTAGACACCTTAGTTGACTTATCCTTAACAGATTCTGTTCCAGTTGCTACCTCTGATTTGATCGGTTCATCGGCTTTATCCTAAGGTTGAGGCACATAGTTATTGTTGATAGGTGGAGGACTCTCTTGATAACCTAACCCAACTGGTTTCTTAGACTGCCGTTGAGCTTCTAAGATCTTTCCTAGGTTTAAAGATGAGTTCCTAAACTTTTCAAGTTTACTATTTACCTCAGCAACTTTAACTCTTGATTTTGCTAGTTCTACATCCTTAATGGTAAGTTCTTTGGTTAAAGCTTGAACATGCTCATACATAAGTTCTATCATGACACATTGTTCACTTAATTTGTCTTTTAGAACTATGACATCCTAAGCATCCGCTTTCAGTTTATTCCTTAGATCTTCCTTAATATCAAAGAGACGAGCATTATCTGATTTTAATGATTGGATCTGAGCAGTTATGTTTTTATTTGTTTCTAGTACAAAGTTTAACCTATCATTTAAAGTAGTACTTCAGACACATAAGTCATGGAATGTAGAAAAATTGAGAGTTACCCTTTTGTGGTCCTATTCCACGTTAGCCATCTTAGCAGCAAACTCCAGAATGGACTGATTCTCTGACTTTTCCACCATCAAAGGACTTGTATCATTCTGCTTGGTGTCCTCTTCAACTTCTTCAGCTCTGTCATCCCCAGTCTCTGTTACTTCAGCCATAAAGGCTCTAGCATTCGACTCTGGATGAGTACTCCATCAAGCTGTCTGTTAGATGACACATTTGTTAACAGACTAGCGATGGCTGCTTGATTTCCAGAACTACCAGATTGATATCTCCCTTGAGTTTGATTCTGATAGTTCTCTACTTTGGGTATTTGACACTCCCTTGCAAAGTGCCCCAATCCTTGGCAATTGTAACACTTAACCATTGATTTGTCAAACCCAACCATGTTGTTGCCTACGTTCAGATTTCTCCATGTTATCGTCATAAACCGCTTGACCTTTTCATTCACCATGGCCAGTTCCCATTGTAGGTCCATTTCTTCCTAGTCATCAGGATCCACATGATCGTAGACTTCTTCCCATAACACAGGATCATTTATCTTCCCTTGAACGCAATTGTCGTACGGTGCGACAAATGAAGCTAAAAGATTCAGATGATCTTCAACTGATTTTGCGCTCATTGGAATCTTTGTGTATCCTTGATATGTAGACGCTGAATGAGTTGGATTTTCTTCTGGTTTAGAAGACCCTAAGAATGCCCTGCTACTAAATTCCTCTATCTCCACTGGAAAGGATTCTTCTCCAGAGAAGAATGTTGTGGCCCCCGACTTCAGTTCACCAGTAATGACAGTTTTGACATCAGTTCTTCTGCAACTTGAAGTTATAAGCCCTCAGTGTTCCAATTACACCCTCAAGAGTGAGAGTCTCGAACTTCTCTTCATCATGCTTTATTAAAGCTGTGTACATCTCCCATTTCTCGTATAAAGCATCCAAAAGCTTTTCCATCTTCTCAGTCACTTGATAATCAACATTGTGATTGTCAAGCTCTGTTAACAGATGATAGAATCTAGTGATTGTCTCATCTAACGTCTCATTCTTCAAAGCCTCGAAAATAGCTAACTGTTGTTTCAGCATCTCAGTTCTACCCTTACGAAGCCTTGGATTTCCCTCACACCCCTTCTCTAGAGCATCCCATAGCTCTTTAGAAGTCCTATGATTTCGTAAACTGTGTAGAAATTCTTGAGGTAACGCCATACGGATAATTGAGAAAGCTCGGTTCTCGGCCTCATAAAGTTTCTTGTCATCATCCTTCATATTCTGATAAGTTAAGACTCTTTGTCGGCCCTCTAACTCTTGCATAGGAGGAATCTATCCCTCATCGATGCATATCCACATATGCATGTCGTTGAATTGAGAAAAATCAGCAAACCTATCCTTCCACCAATAGTAGTCCTCCAATTTCATCAGCTTTGGCGAAGAATTTGCTTTGCCAACCTCGTGGTCCATTTCTATAAATTTTTTCAAACTCGACATTCTTTCTAAAACTTTTTGTTTTCTAACGTAAACAATTTAATTTTAAAATAAATTTAACATAAATCCCTTCGAACTTAGGTAAGTTCGAACTAATTTAACTTTAAATTCGTTTGAAAATTAAATCCGAATTTCTTTCAGTTCGAACTCAACAAGTTCGAATGACTACAAGTTCGAGAAAACCCTAGAAATTTTGACGAATTCGAACCTCTGACAAGTTCGAAGAAACCCTAAATTTCTGACAAGTTCGAATCTGGCAAGTTCGTTTCTGACAACTTCGAATCTGAAAAATTCGATTCTGACAAGTTCGAACCTCAGCTAAATTCGAATGAAGCCCTGATTTAAGTTTGTGAGGAGTGTATTCTGACAAGTTCGAATGAACCATAATACCCCCTTAAGTACGAGCGCCGCAAGTTCGACAAACGGCCAAAAATTCACTTTTTTCAAGTTTTCAGATTATATCAATGTTTTTAAGATTAAAAACAATGATTTCGACTGAAAAAGTGAACTAATATGAATTTTTCTCCGTTACCTTGCTTGTAGAACTCAGAAAACTATGAAAAAGGTGATTTTTCCGGTAATAACGTCAAGAAACCAAGAATGTTATGGCTCTGATACCACTTGTGAGGTCACCTACTACGTATCTGATCTTCAAGCGACACCTTCCAACGAGTGCGAAATCCTCGTTAGGGGCATAACGGATCGATCACACACATGGAAACCCGGAGACTAACGCAATGATAGACGTCAACAGCGAACGTCCCGACCCGTGAATCTCTCCGCAACGACTCTCTGAAACTCTCACAAGTTCGTGGTGCACTACACGAGCTCTGGGTGTTAATCTCTACAAAAGTCCCTAATAAAATTGGATTAACCCTTAATTACAGAGTTTAAGTTCGAACTTAGCCAAGACAAGTTCGTTTAGGCCCAAGCCCACGAACATGTCCACTACTACTTCGAACTTAGCTCCACTAAGTTCAAACCCTAGCCTTGACCTTATTCTTGAACTTATCTTTGAACTTGTTATTGAACTTATGTTTGAACTTATCTTTGAACTTATGTTTGAACTTATCTTTGAACTTAAGTAAACATCAATAACAAAAAAGATCAAACATATATAACCAATATCAAACATATGTATTAACTTGTAAAATTATGCTATCGTCACACAGGATGCATTAACAGTGTGTGGCTGATTGCAACCATTTGGTCACACAATGAGTGTCTTGTTGTGGGCTTTGGTCACATAAAATTATGCCAAATGTGGCCGTAGGTGTTAAAAAGTGTGACCATAGTCTCTTTTTAGTGAGGTAAACTTGTATTTTGTGTGACTATTGTCAATTCAATAGCCACATTATTTTTATGTGTGTGTGGCTGATTGCAACCATTTGGTCACACAACGAGTGTGTGGTTGTCGGCTTTAGTCACATAAAATTATGCAAAATGTGGTCGTAGGTGTTAAAAAGTGTGACCATATGCTCTTTTAAGTGAGGTTAACTTGTATTTTGTGTGACAATTGTCCATGCAATGGGCACTTAATTATTATTTGTGTGTGGCTGATTGCAAAAATTTGGTCAAACAAGGAGTGTCTGGTTGTGGACTTTGGTCACATAAAATTACGCCCAATGTGGCCGTAGGTGTCAAAATGTGTGACCATATGCTCTTTTAAGTGAGGTAAACTAGTATTTTTTGTGACTATCATCCATGCAATGGCCACTTTAGTTTTATGTGTGTGGGGCTGATTCCACCCGTTTGGTCACACAACGAGTGTCTTGTTGTGGGCTTTGGTCACATAAAATTATTCCAAATGTGGTCATAGATATTAAAAAGTGTGACCATATGCTCTTTTAAGTGAGGTAAATTTGTATTTTGTGTGACTATTGTCCATACAATGGCCACCTTAGTTTTATGTGTGTGGGGATGATTGCAACCGTTTGGTCACACAACGAGAGTCTTGTTGTGGGCTTTGGTCACATAAAATTATGCCAAA
>JAANYP010008790.1:0-12671 GCA_020465985.1 Centrapalus pauciflorus | reverse complement strand
AAAAGTTGTTGTAGCGTTTTGAAAACTAATAATCAGATAATAGATTTAATAAAAAATGTTGCCGGAAATATAGTGATTGGTTTATAGCTTTTGTTATTTGCTATCATAATTAACAAATAATCAATTTTTAAAGTGTTTGGATTTGTGTTTTAACTTGTAAAAATGACCAAATAATCAATTATCAAACAAATAAGTTGTATTTTTTAACTTATGAAAGGGATGGTAGGATTAACTCTAAACGCAAATAATCACTTATTAACTAATGTATGCAATCCAAACACTTTATATCAATTATTTGTGTTGTTATAACGTGATAAACTAATAATCTCATTCATAACGCAAAACCAGTTAAGCCCCCTCTGTATAAACATATATGACAGTTAATTTAAAAAAATCTTGTTAAAACATATAAAAATATTATATATAATGTGTAATGAGTGGGATCTAATAATACATTTATTTATATTACTATCCCACAGATTTTGGATCGCAAATACATATGTTTTTTTATTAAATATAATCTAATAAATTATTTTGTATATAATACCTTTTAAAATACTAAATAACCTAAAAGTTGTAAGCAGAAATTTGAAAAACTGAATCTTCAGCCCGAATACACAAATCTAAGGGTGTGATCGATCGAGTATTGGTATTGTACCAAATCAGGTGGTACCTAATTTTTTTAAGACATAATATTAATACCGAACCAATTATAAAGTTTCGGTATCGGTGCTGGTATTTTCGGTATCAGATCAAATAATTAGAATCCATTTTTTTATATGTGAAATAAACCTAATATAAAAAATAATATTAAAACCAATTACGATTTTTATCAAGCAAATAAACAAAACTAAAATCAAAACCAACAAAAAAAGTTAATATTAAAACCGACAATAAATATTACCATTAAAACCAATAAACAAAGTTAATATCAACACCAACAAACAAAGTTAACTAATCTATATGTGTGTGTATCAGTTCAAGTTCAATATATATTTAAATGCCAACGTAAATATATATAATTAGATGTAGATTGATAATAAAAATAACGAATGTCAATCTTAAATATATATTATTTTAATCGGTCATGTACTGGTACCGATACCGAGTGGTCCCAAAATTTATAAGGCATAATATTAGTACCGAGTACGAAACCGATTACAAAATTTCGGTAGTGGTACGGTATTGGTCCCGTTACGGTACCGGTTCAGTTTCGAAAAACTGGTCCCGTTACGATACCATTTTGGTTTCTGAAAATCGGTACCGGTACGGGTATCAACACACCATAATGATTCCAACATACCTTGGAATTTTACATAGGTGTATAAGCTAATATTATAACAGTTTTCAATAAAATAATCATACATTTATACATTAATATTCAAAAAATAAATTTTAGAATGGTAAAAAAAAATCATGTGGAACGTGTGAATGATAACTTGAATGATCATTTATATAAATATACATGAACATTTACAAAAGAATTTAATGACGTAAAAAGTCTGAATATTTGTAAAATTCATATATCATGTATGTAACGTTAATTTAAAATAATATGAAAAAAAATTATAATTTTTTTAAATTATATATATATACTCCCTCCGTCCCAAAATAATTGTCCACGTTTGACATTTGAAGTATTTCTTTTTCAACTTTGACATTAAATTTTTTTTTTTTGTGTTATATAATGTGATGCAAAATATATGAAAGGATTTGGTTTTAAAGAAATTTTCATTGGTATAATTTTCATCAAGTATTATATAACACAAACTAATATATTTGAGGTCAAAGTTGAAAAAGAAAGACTTCAAAAGTCAAATGTGGACACTTATTTTGGGACAGAGGGAGTATATAATATGGTTCGAGAGAGTACCACTCCTTATGCAGCTACCAGAAGGTACAACCTTTAAAAAAAAAAATTTAATTTTTTTTTCGTAAACATGTTTTAATTAACATTATGAAGATCATATGTAAATTTCACATACATTCACATCTCCTCGCTCCTAAAAAAATGATGTGAACGTGCAGTTACATAAATTTGCATATATGTGAACATACATTGATGTGATGCGTGATTTCATGCACTTAGAGTGTTCGAATTTGTGTGAAATTCATATATCATCTAAGGAATGTTAATTAAAACATATTCATGAAAAAAATTTCAACAAATTTACTTTTAAGAGTGGTACCTTCTGGTGCGCTGCATAATGGGTGGTACTCACTTGAACACACACACACACACAGATATATATATATATATATATATATATATATATATATATATATATATATATAGGGAGTGGATCAAATGAGGACCGTGCTTAAAATGAGGACGGTAAGAACCAATTAAAAATTGCCACATAAGCATTATTTTTTTCTCTCCTTGAAGGGCATTATGGACATTTTAATTGCTTATTATATATGGTAACATGATTAAGTTTATTATTTAAAAAAAAACAAACAAACTTCAACAAATCCCTTTTTTATCTCGGTCAACATTTATGTTTTAAAATTTTATCAAATCACCAAGGTAATCGACCAACATTTGAGCTCTCCAACATATATTAAATTAATAAATCTCAAATTTCCAACATATGTTTTAAAATTTTCTCAAATCTCTAACCTAATCTGCAACATATATTAACACAATCTCAATAAATATCATAACTTCTTTCGTTTATCAAGATTCCGCAATTGATGATACTCGAGTATTAGAAAGGATTGAACAATCATGGATGAAGATGAACGTAAGTTATTTTTTTTTTTCCACATTTCAAATCTTTTGTTTGTTAAAGAAATAAACGAGATGCTTTATTGCATCTTCCAATATGTCGTTACCCATTAATGATTCACAAATTTTTTTGCTTTTCATTTTGTTACATGTGCATGTTTTTTAATTGTATATGCCCTCATCGATTTTTAATTGTTCGGTAATTTTTAATTGTAACATTCCCTCATCTATTTTGAAACATTGTATATGATATATATAAAATTTTATGTTGCTTTGAACATTATGAACCACATCGTCTTTAATTGTAAACATGCACACATCAATCATTAATGAATAAATATGCATTTGTTGTCATCGTGAATCATATTTTTGAATGTTCACATCCAAGAAATATCTGGGACTGTATGTGTGTTGAGAAACAAGAAAAATTGTGAATCATTATTTGAATGGTTCACATGAACCATTCATTGTGTTACTGCCTATTTTGATAACCTATTAAGTCTTCGTGAACCATGTGGTTCAAGAAACCCATTCATTGTGTTTCTGCAGAATTTTGAAACCCTTTATTCAACCACCAGAGCCTCCGTGAACCGCCAACCACCAGAGCCTCCGTGAACCACCAGTGCCGCCTTGAACACCAAACAACCAGCGCCGTCGTGAACCCTACACTCTGAGCCGTCCGTCGCCTGAAACCCTTTATTCAGCAACCTACCACCAAAGCATTCGCAAAGCACCAGCGCCGCCGTGAACCGCAAACCACCAATGCCTCCGTGAAGCGCCAACCACCAGACTCTCCGTGAACCACCAGTGCCGCCTTGAACACCAAACAACCAGCGCCGCCGTGAATCGCCAAAACTGAGCCGCTGTGAATCGCAAAACTGAGCCGCCGTGAATCGCCTGTCAAAACCCCAAAAACCGTGAATAAAACCGATGACCATCTAATTAATGCTATATATTTGCCAAAATTAAAATGGTGCACAATATGACGAAATTACCCTTTTCATCTTTTAAAAGGGGTATAAAAATCTAATTAATTACAAAATTGCCACCTTGAATCCTATTGGTTGATTCACAAATTTCAGCAATATCATTGGTTCTTACCGTCCTCATTACAAGCACGGTCCTCATTTTATCCTCACCCTATATATATATATATATATATATATATATATATATATATATATATATATATATATATATATATATATATATATATATATATATATATATATATATATATATATATATATATATATAATATGGTTCGTGGAAGTACCACTCGTTATGCAGCGCACCAGAAGGTATCATCTTTAAAAAATTCTTTTTGTTAGTATATGGTGTGTAAAGATGACATTACTACTGCATCATGGCTGATTTCATAAAACACTTGAGGGTCACACCGATGAGAACAACTGAGCAGATGCAATTAAACGATTAAATAACCAATATTGGATATTGTTTATGACACGAAATGATCATTGAGATTAAATTAATGGATGATTAATTATATCTCAAACGACGGGGACTAAAAGTGCAATATTGGATATTGTAGTAATTTAATTGTCATTAGATGATAATTAAATAATTATCTAGTCTTTTATTTATTATTGGATATTAAATAAAAGACACATTTATTTGATTGATATTATCATCTAATTATTGGATAACTGGATGGATAATTATAAACAAATAAATAAGAGATAATTATAAATAATTATCTAGTCATTTATATATTATTAGATAATGTATAAAAGATTATTATTATTTAAAGGGTATATAATTATAGAGATAATTATATAAGGTTTAAATAAAGATAATTATTAAGATATATATTATATTATTATATTAGAGTTTGATTAAAACCAAAACTCTTAATAATATATATATATATATATATATATATATATATATATATATATAAAATACATAACCTAATTGGTGGTGTGGCTTTTGATGAGGACGGCGCACACACACACACTCGAAGGTGTGTGTGTGTGGTGTTCCAAACCTAGCCGTACCAAACACACACAATTACGTGTGTGTTTTTCCCGTTTTTCGTGTGTTTGATTGCATACCTGGCGCCGCTCGATTGTGTCATCACCGGTGGATACCGAAAGCATCTCATTCGTGTATTCTTGTCATAGAATACAAAGGTACGATTTTGTATTGCTTTCTCGTTTACTTATCTTATGTATACTTGATGATTCGTGATTTTAAAAAGCTTCCGTTGTGCGTTAATATGATTAATGTTTATGTTTTTATGAAAAACGATACGAATTCCCAACACTTTTTTTGAAATTTCTTTTCATAAACATGTTTTAGTTAACGTTATGAAGGTCATATGTAAATTCCACATACATTCACATCTCCGAGCTCGTAAAAATTGATGTAAACTCACACATACATATATTTGGATGTATGTGAACGTGCATTTATGTGATGCGTGATTTCATGCACTTAGAGTGTTCGGATTTGCGTGAAATTCACATATGATATTCATAATGTTAATTAAAACATGTTCATGAAAAAAAATTTAAAAAATTTAATTTTAAGGGTGGTACCTTCTGGTGCGCTGCATAATGGGTGATACTCACTTGAACCTATATATATATATATATATATATATATATATATATATATATATATATATATATATATATATATATATATATATATATATATATAGAGAGAGAGAGAGAGAGAGAGAAAGAGAGATAGTCAGGTTCAAAAAAGTACCTATAAAAATCAAGTGCACCCGAAGGTACCAACCTTTAAAAAAAATTTTAAAATTTTTTTTCTCATAACCATGTTTAATTTAATATTATACGCATGATATATGAATTTCACATACATTCACACTTTCTGTGTCCTTAAACTTATGTGAATGCTCAATGCATATTTATGTGAATGGTCATACCATTCACATGATTTTTTTTACTATTCACAAGATTTATGATCTTGTTTCTTTTAAAAAAAAGTCTTATAATGTTGTCTTATACATGTCTATTAAAAAAAATATATGTGAATGATCATTCACATTAGGATACGCTGGGTACGCTGGAATCTTATAGGTTCTGATTCTATATATATATATTCTATATATATATTCTATATATATATATATATATATATATATATATATATATATATATATATATATATATGTGTGTGTGTGTGTGTGTGTGTATATATATATATATAGAGAGAGAGAGAGAGAGATTTAGGTTCAAGTGAGTACCACCTCTAATGCAGCGCATCAGAAGGTACCACTCTTAAAATTATTTTTTTTGAAAGTTTTTTTTATGAACATGTTCTAATTAACATTACACTGATGATATATGAATTTCAAGCAAATCCTAACACTCTAAGTGCATGAAATCACGCATCACATAAATGTGCGTTCACATATATTCAAAATTATATAAGTGTGTTCACATCATTTTTTAGGAGCTAGGAGATGTGAATTTATGTGAAATTTACATATGATCTTCATAATGTTAACTAAACATGTTTATGAAAAAAAAATTTAAAAAAGTTTTTAAAGGTGGTACCTTTTGGTGCGCTACATAATGGGTGGTACTCTCTCGAACCATATATATATATATATATATATATATATATATATATATATATATATATATATATATATATATATATATAGTGGTGCAGTACGATTTTCACAAGTTTTCAAGTGCATTGTGGTTTTCCATTGTGAACAAGTTATTCGTTGTGAACAAATAAAAAATACATATAATCATTCATATATACCAATAAGTGTTTGTAACATGATTCATATGATTCAAAAGGTTCATAGAAGTGTCTACAACAAAATTCAGAATATTCAAAAGGTTCATAATAGTTTTTATAACAAGATGCATAGGATTCAACAACATTCTTAAGATTCAAAAAATTCATATGTTTCAATAAAATTCATCGTATCCAATAAGATTAATAGGTTAACAGAAGAGTTCGGTAGTATTTTCAACATGATTCGTAAGATTCAAAGCTATTTCATGGTTGTTCACAATGTTCACAACGAATAAAGTGTTCACAAAAGATCTTTAGTCTATATATATATAGGGGTGGGTTCAATGGAAAACCACTATGCACCTGAAAACTATGGAAACCTACGCATACCGTCCGATTTGGTGCATTTCATGAAAAACGTGGTGGCATGATCGTAAATAATGTGATGCATCACGCAGGATTTTGATGCATCACGCGGGGAATTTGATGCATTTGTAGTGGTGTAGTGCGGATTTCACAAGTTTTCAGGTGCATTGTGGTTTTCCATTGAACCTCCTATATATATATATATATATATATATATATATATATATATATATATATATATATATATATATATATATATATATATATATATATATATATATATATATATATATATATATATATATATATATATATATATATATATATGTGTGATTGAGTTTACATGAGAACCCCTCTATTTCGTGAGAACGTGAGAACCATTCTAAAATTTGTGCATCCACTATATAAAATTAAATGTTTTCGATAAATTTATGTATTTCATGTAAAAATTTAAGCATCTCATGCTATAATTTATCCATTTTATGTACTAATTGTGCATTTAAAAAAATTTGTGCATTTAGTTTATAATTTTGTTAATATAATTTTTAAATGTAATTTTAGTGTTTGATTATGATATTTATTAATATTTAAGACTAATAATAGTTTTAAGTAAAACTTTTAATTTTTAAATTTGCACATATTTTATGGAGTTGTGGGAAACCTCATGTTTCGTGCTTCCGTTAGGGCCACCACCAACTCTCAAATTTTCCAATGGAATCCTTCATCCTTATATATTTTAATTTTAAATTAAGATCGTGCACCTTTTTTTTATTTTATTTATTAGTTTTATTAGTTTTTCTTTTTTTATCATTCAGGGTTTTTGTATTAAATTTGGGGGTTATTTGAATATGTGTTTTGAATGTAATCATTTGATACCAAATAATCAATTGAATGTGTGTGTTTTCTGTTTAAATTAGTACTGATAAATCATAAACCGTTTATTTGGTGGAAAATCTAATCTAAGGTGTTGTTTGATTTTCATTAAGAGACTCATAAAAAGTTCTTAAGTCTAATATTCAGATGAATGATGAATTCAGATTGTTTGTTTAGTTTCAGACTTCAGAGGTTTCAGACTTCAGAGGTTGCAACTTCTGAATTTACCTCTTAAAATTAAGAGTTTGAGAGTTGTCTGAACTAAATTAAGAGCCTCTTAATTTCAGATCTTAAGGCTTCCTCTTAATTTCAGACGTGGTTTTCAGACTTCAGACATTTAACCTCTTAAAAAACAAATGACACCTAAATCTATATAATAAAGGAGAACACAAATTGTCATTTGTCATCATCAAATTATATTTAAAAATACATATTTTTATTTTGAAAATAAAATAAAATATAATATAAATACAATTCATTATTACAAAGATAACTACATTTTATTATTTTTAAAATAAAATATAAACACAATTTGTTATTTCTATATCTATAAACATTAATAAATAATTCACTCTATCAATTATTTGACATAAAATATATAAATATATTCAGATTATATTTGTAATCTGTAAAGAAAAAATAATAATATTTAAAAAGTAAAAAACAATTCAAAATTAATAAGTTCATATTTTATAAAATTTTATTTATTATTGTAAAATATATATAAACTAAAACAGAAATATCAAATGATATCGACTAAAATATATGTACAAATTTAGAAACAAAAAACTTAAAAAAATGTTAAAAAATAACTCTTATTCACATATATTTAAAAAGATTAATAAATAAAATACGTGACAAATATTTTATAATCATTAAATTTAAGCAACTAATTATTTATTAAAACTTATTCACGTAGGGTTTCATATTTAAGTCTACATATATAATCAATGAGAACACAAATTGTCATTTTTCATCACCACATTTCATTTAAAAAGACAAACACATATTATTATTTTATAAAATAAAATAAAATAAATGATAAATACAGTTCATTATTTCAAAGATAAATGCATTTTATTATTTTTAAATAAAATATAAACACAATTTGTTATTTCTATATCTATAAACATTAATAAACAATAAACTCTATCCATTAACTGACATAAAATACTTAAATATATAAGGTTGTATTTGTAAAAAAAATTATAATTATTTAAAAAATAAAAATAATACAATGTTAATAAATTCATATTTTATAACATTTAATATATTATAATTATTTAAAAAATAAAAATAATACAATATGTAACTGAAATATCAAATTATATCGACTAAAATATATGTACAAATTTAGAAACAAAAAACTTAAAAGATCGTTAAAAACTATTATTCACGTATATTTAAAAAGATTAAACAAATTAGACTTTTCTTAGACATATTTATAAGAATTAAATCTATATTCGTTTAATTTTAAATAACTAATTATTTATTAAAACTTATTCACGTAACAAGAAGGGTGTGATACCACCACCTATCAGGCCCGACGAGCGGTCCACGGAGCTGCATCCCTACTCACCTGGTCCATGCACATCGCTCTCTCCAGGAGGTTGTGAGTTATAAACTAGTATATATAACAGACGAAAACACAATTTGTCACATGACGTTATCACATTTCGCTAGAAATTTAGATACAACGTCATTATTTTTAATATAAAATAAAATAAAAAATAAATATAATTTTTTTTTAAATATCTATAAACATAAATTAATAAATACAACATTACTATTTTTATATACAAAATAAAATAAAAGATAAATACAATTTATTTTTTCAAATATCCATAAACATAAATAAATAATTAACCATATCCATTATTTGACATTATTCCATATTCCATAATGTTATTTGTCATCATCATCTATTTGAAATTTATTAATTTTTAGTTAATCTAAATCTAAACTTTCAAAAACTCTTCAATTATATAATCTAAATCTAATCTTTAAAAAAACTCTTCAATTATATAATCTATCACAACATATACATACGAATTTTAGCAACCCAAAACCATGAAATTCTTACCTTGAGCTCAATAACACCAAAGAGGAGGAAGATGACCAATTCAATACTTAAATCAGATTTTTGATGATCTTTGCTTGCTGCTCCAGAAAACCCACGCACACACACTCAATCTCAGATTCTATTTTTGGCAAAAAGGGAGAAAAGAGAGCCTTAGGTTAAGGCACACACATATATACGTACTTTCCATATTTAGAAAGTTTCGGACCCGCTAAATCCGAACCTGATGCCACTTTTTCATAATTAATATTATTTTAACCCAATTAAATCCACGATCTCATAATTAATAATAATCCGCTAATTATTAACTCGGAGACACGTATCACTCGGTCTCGACGCGTTTAATCCACGAAACGGGATTCAATTGGAATAACACAATAATATTAAAATAATGAGCCAATAAATTAAATCCACGTACCAGGCTCAAATCCGGGATGTTACAAATCCTCTCCTCTTAAAAAGATTCCGTCCCGGAATCTAGCTCGGCGACTGAAACAGATGCGGATATCGGCTCCTCATATCGGCCTCGGGCTCCCAGGTGGCACTAGTACCCTTATGATGCCTCCACTGAACAAGTACTAGCGCGATCTCTTTATTCCGCAATTTCTTTATCTTCCGGTCGGTAATAGCCTCGGGCTGCTCAACATATCTCAGGTGATCGTCTACGGTGATCTCAGATAGCGGCACGTACTGATCATCTTTGGCCAGACATTTCCTCAGATGACTCACATGGAATGTATCATGAACTCCGGCCAACTCGGGAGGCAATCTCAGTCTGTACGCTTGATCCCGGACTCTGGCGATGATCTCGAACGGACCGATGTACCGCGGACTCAGCTTACCTCGGTGCCTGAATCTGATAGCCCCTTTCCACGGCGATACTTTCAGCATAACGCGGTCCCCGACACTTAACTCAAGCTCAGTCAGACGACGATCGGCATAACTCTTTTGCCGGCTCTGTGCTACTCTCATATGCTCGCGGATAACCGCCACTTTATCGCTCGTCTCCTGTAGCAACTCAGGCCCACTGATAGGTCGCTCGCCGACCTCCCCCCAACACACCGGGGTTAGGCACTTACGCCCGTACAGTGCCTCGAATGGAGCCATCTTGATGGAAGTATGGTAGCTGTTGTTGTACGCAAACTCGACCAACGGCAAGTGAACGTCCCAACTACCACTGAAATCAATCGCACACGCTCGGAGCATATCCTCGAGAGTCTGATTCGTCCGCTCTGTCTGCCCGTCTGTTTGAGGTCTATACGCTGTGCTCAACTGAACTCTAGTCCCCAACTCGCGCTGAAAACTCTGCCAGAATCTCGATGTAAACCGCGTGTCTCTGTCAGACGTAATCGACATCGGAACATCATGCCTCGAAACTATATCATTAATGTACAACCAAGCCAACTGATCCATAGTAATGGTGCCCCGAACCGCTAGAAAGTGGGCACTCTTCGTCAACCGATCCACAATCACCCAGATCATATCATTGCCTCGAACCGTGCGTGGAAGTCTGACGATAAAATCTATCGTGATATGATACCACTTCCACTCGGGGATCTCTAGAGGCTGCAGATGCTCGTGAGGCTTCTGATGCTCGGCCTTAACGCGCAAACAAGTCATACACTCTTCAACATATCGGCCCACATCTCTTTTCATCCCCGGCCACCAGTAATACTCACGCAGGTCTCTATACATCTTGGTGCTCCCGGGGTGGATAGACAGTCTCGACCGGTGCGACTCATCCAGTATCAACTGCCGCAGATTACCGACTCTCGGAACCCAAACCCGATCATGAAACACATACAAGCCTCTGCTGTCTCTGCTCAATACATCAAGCTGACCTGTAAGCTGTTCCCTCTTCACATTCTCTACTCGAAGACCCTCTAACTGGGCCAATCTCAGACTCTCCACAAGAGTCGATGTGACCTCGAGCCTCGCCGCTCGGGAAACCATTGTCTGGCCGCACGCCTTGCGGCTCAACGCATCGGCCACCACATTGGCCCTACCAGGATGGTACTGAATCTCGCAGTCATAATCCTTCAGCTCTTTCTGACTGAACAAGTACTGAAGACTCTTGTGATCTGTATACACAACAAACCGCGAACCATACAAATAATGACGCCATATCTTCAACGCAAACACTATCGCGTCCAACTCGAGGTCATGCACGGTATGATTCTCCTCGTAGGTCTTCAGCTGTCGCGACGCGTACGCTATCACCTTGCCCCGCTGCATCAGAACACAACCCAAACCGGTACCTGACGCATCACAATAGACCACGAAATCCTCTGTACCCTCGGGCAATGCTAACACCGGTGCCTGACATAACCGGGACTTCAGCTCTCTGAACGCTGACTCCTGCTCATCGGACCACACAAAAGGAACGGACTGTCGTGTCAATCTTGTCAACGGCCTGGCAATCCTCAAGAAGTCCTGAATGAAGCGGCGATAATACCCGGCTAGGCCCAAAAAGCTGTGAATCTAAGGACGGTCTTCGGCGGTTCCCAACTCATAACGGCCTCTATCTTCGCCGGATCTGCAGCAATACCTTCAGCGCTCACAACGTGTCCCATAAACTGGATCTCGCGCAACCAGAACTAGCACTTGGAGAACTTCGCATATAGTCGCTCCTCTCGCAGCACAGTCAAAACCTCTCGCAAGTGCTGCTCGTGGTCCTCGGCACTCCTCGAATATATCAGGATGTCATCAATAAAGACTATCACGAACCGATCCAACATAGATCTACACACCCCGTTTATCAAATCCATGAATGCCGCGGGTGCGTTAGTCAGTCCGAAGGGCATAACTAGAAACTCGTAGTGGCCGTATCTCGTCCGAAACGCAGTCTTCGGAACATCCTCGTCTCTAACTCTC
>JAANYP010008789.1:0-11931 GCA_020465985.1 Centrapalus pauciflorus | reverse complement strand
CTCTCTCTCTCTCTCTCTCTCTCTCTCTCTAGCAAAGAAATATGATCACTACATATCCTCACACCCTAGACCACCATATCACCAACCTCCGGCCTTGCACCGCCCATGTTCATCGGCCACCACAATGTTATTTTCAAGTATATCTTTTGCATCATCGTTGAAGATGGATGATGGACACGAAAAAGAATGATGAACACAAAAGGTTTCATAATGAACATGAAGATTTACATCGCCCATCGAAGATCTAATGATGAACATGTAGATGAATGATGAACAGAAAGGTTTGGTGCAACGAACATCTCATGATAAAACACATAGATCTCATGATAAAACTCGCGATAAACATGAAATTTTTGATACATTAAAGAATTTTCATCAAAAGATGAACATTTTCGGCAAAAGTTTCAATTGCATTGTCATTTTTGTATTTTTGTATTTTTTTTTTTTTTTTTTATTCTGATGCATCGAAGATCTTTTCATGAACACGAAAATGAATAATAAACATGAAGATGAATGATGATCATGGAGTTTCTAGTGTATCGTCAATTTCGCCAAAAGATAAACATTTTTATTAAAAAGTTCCTAGTGAATTGCCATTTTCGTCAAAAGATGAGTGACAAAAATTATTTTTTGATTGATCATAATGTATCATCAAAGATTTTTATATGGTATTTTGTTAATGCACGATGTAGATATCTTTTAAACTTAAAATTATATATCAATCATATAATTTTTAATTTTGGATATATTAAATGATAAATTTTAAATTTTAGAAAAAATATTTTTATGTGCCGAAAATACCCATATGCGTTTTCTTTTAAATGCATCGTGATGCATTAATCTAATGATATATATGCATCTAATCTAAGGGCTATGATTGGTTTTCAAAGGTTTTTCGATACATGTAGGTTTTCATTGAACCCAACCCTATGTGTGTGTGTCACACCCTGCTACCTCGGTTGGCAGCGAGACGTGACGAGTGCGGAAGCGTAACCATAATTATAACGAACGACCACTAAATGGACGTTTTCGAAATAATACATCATTAAAACTTAAGAAGGTAATAATTTTGTTTACAAAATGAAAGAAATGAAGTTCGCGTAATACAGAGATTTTAATACATAATTAATGCGTCCAAAAATAATGCAATCAAATCTCCGTTAGTTTCGAAATATGCATGCGACTCCATGGAATGCGGAAGCTTGAAGTTGGTGTTTTCGAAGGCGTACTTGCCTTAATTACCTGAAAATACATGCTAAAATACGTCAACAAAAGTTGTTGGTGAGTTCATAGGTTTACACGAAAAGACCAGTTGTATGGACATTATCAGATGCGTTGAATTTATAAAAATCATAAATTCCATGAGATGTATTACGTAAACCATCATGTTACCGAAGCTTAATTAGAATGAGTTTTGCCTCGAGCAGTATTCCCAAAATACCGTGTGTTGAATATATATGCACCCGCTGTTAGCTAAACCACTAACCCGAGTGGGGGACATGACTCCCAATAGATCTATTCACAATATATTCGCGCTTGCAAACAAATGCAACTAACGATTTCATGATATAAGGGCGGAGATTCTCATACGTAATACATAATAGAATCGAGAAGTTTTCGTGTCCATATAAAAACGAAGCATGTATTTCATCCCAAAGCATAACAATGTGAAAAAATGGGACTATGAAGACTCACCTTGTTGGTTTTTGATGATGTTTTTGGATCTGAGTTAAGCACTTGTTCGAATGGTTGAGACTCGTCCTAATATTTTTACGAGTTTGGGTCAATATCATCATAATACGTGTTTGAATATTTTATGTACTTGGGGGTGATGTATAAATATTTTCGTAGGATTTCATATGTTGATACTGATTTGTAGTTACGTTCAAGTAATTTATTTAAAAATATAATTTGTTGTATTAATTCCGATTTACAAAAATGACTTTAAGTAGTTTATTTCCAAGGATATTTTGATGCATGCATGCATGCATACGTACATATGTATTTATATATATATACGAAAAGGCATACATATATGTACGAGCATGTGCATCATTACGAAAGGATATTCATATATTTTGCATGGAACATTTTCACGAGTATTATGAAAAATCGAGTTGTAAATGAAAAGTATTATATTTTAGTAAATGCATTTAATTTTTCATGTTTTATAAATAAGGTAAATAAGAAAACTTACCAAAGTTGAAGAACACTTGAAATCTTTAAAGTTGGCCGATTTTCTTTCTTGAGAGAGTATGTATGTTGGTGTGATTTTTTAGAATGGTTTTGTCTTCTATTTATAGAAGAAAAATTGGTTATTAAAATAATGATAAACTAATTAAATTTTCAATGAAATGATGAAAAGAAAAGTAAATCGGTTGAGTGTTGGACAAAAAGGTGTGGCCGATTTTAATGAGTGTATGTTGCATGGTGTTTAATATTAAAATAATACAATAGTACAAGCTAGTTGTCCTTTAAAGGACAACTTACTTTTTAGAGTGGTAAGTAGTATGGGTTTTCATATTTTATATTAATAAAAGTACAAAAAGTATGCACGAAAAAGGTGATAGGGATAATTCCGGATTTATATATATATATATATATATATATATATATATATATATATATATATATATATATATATATATATATATATATATATATATATACATACTTAGAAAATTTTTCTGGAATGTTAAACTCGATTCAAGTGTGAATCGAGTTTGTTGCAGTGTCAATCGAGTTTTATATCATTATACCCGAGTTTCATGCCTTTGTCATTCGAGTTTTATGCCTTTGTCATTCGTGTTTTATGCCTTTGTTATTCGAGTTTCACATAGCTTTAGTCGAGTTTCTTTGTTTAACTTGTTCGAGTTTTATGTAGGTTCATTCGAGTTTCATCCCTTAGGAATCGAGATTTGTATCTTTATCATCCGAGTTTTATATTGCATCATCCGAGAAAATCCCTTCTTCATTCGTGTTTCATCAGAGTGTTATCCGAGTTTATGCCTTTACTAATCGAGTTTCATCACATCATTATTCGAGTTTACACTTACATGATTCGAGTTTCATGTAATATCATTCGAGTTTATTGCTATATGATTCGAGATTCATAAAACTTCATTCGAGTTTATTACTTCATTATTCGAGTTCTATATTAGTTTAATTTTCGAGTTTCATACCTTATTTTATTTTTTTATTTTTTTTTTATTTTTTTTTTTAGTCCAGTTGTTACAGTCTCCCCCTGTTGAAGGAATTTCGTCCCGAAATTAGCTCGTGTTCTCCTCTGCTTGGACTTTTGAGAACAGCTGGGGGTACTTCTCTCGGAATTGATCTTCGCGTTCCCAAGTAAACTCAGGACCTCGTTTAGAGTTCCATCGGACCTTTATTATTGGAATTCGACTGTGCTTGAGTTTCTTGACTTCTCGGTCCATTATTTCCACCGGTTGCTCAATGAAATTTAATTTATCGTCTATCTCCTGCTCGTCCATGGGTATCACGAGTGATTCATCAGCCAGACATTTCTTAAGATTGGATACGTGGAAGGTATTGTGCATGCTGCTAAGTTCTGGTGGTAACTTTAAACGATAAGCTACGAGTCCAATTCCCTTTAAGACTTTGCATTGCCAATGTATCGAGGGTTTAATTATCCTTGTTTCCCAAACCGTATCACGCCCTTCCATGGCGAGACTCTCATCAGTACTCGTTCTCCTAATTAGAACTCAAGGGATTTTCTATTTTCATCTGCATAACTTTCTTACAATCGCAGGCAACTTTTAGTCAGTTTGGTATCTGTACTATCCTTTCGGTTGTTTCGTGAATGATCTTAACGCCATTGATTTGGCCATTTCCCACTTCTTCCCAATAAATCGGTGATCGACACTTTTGCCCGTAGAGGGCTTCAAACGAAGCAGCTCAATACTTGAGTGATAGCTATTGTAGTACGATAATTTCACTAAGGTAATTGAGTATCCATTACATAGGCCCTTAATGTGTGTTCTAGGGTTTCGATCATTCTATTATTCTAACCATCGGTCGGAGGGTGATATGTGGTACTTCATGTCTTAGTTTGTATCCAAAGTTTGAAGTAATAATTGCCAAAAACTTAGGTGTAGATCTGCTATCCATTTCAAAATGATTATAATAGGCACTCCGTGTCCGGAGACGACTTCCTTGAGGTACGTTTGGACTAGCTTATTCATCCTGATGTTCTTCTTGATTGGTAGGAACGCGCGGATATTGTTAGGTTGTCGACTATTACCCAAATGGTTAACGATGGTTTATCTTAACTTTGGAGCGTGTTAGGAATTTTCTGACCGATTTGGCAATGTCATTCTTCATGATAGGCCACCCGTATAGTTTCTTAAGGTCATGATACATTTTATTGGATCCGGGGTAAACGACATACCTTAATTTGTGTCCTTCATCCATAGCCAGCTTTCTTATTCCACCAAAGTAATCAGATTCTATTCATGAATTATCGATTTTTATTAGCCCTTATTCTAAACTATTTATCCACTTGTACTCTTAACGGCTTAGCTCCTTAGTTTTCCTCAGGTGATAACGAATTTTCACGGTTGCCATTACATATTAGTTCCATCCAACGGTACTACTTCGTATTCGACTCTTTCTGGTTCAAGATGTGTTGGAGGCTCTTATGGTCTGTGAATACAATACACTTCATACCGTACAACTATTGTCTCCAAGGATTAAGACTACTGCTTCAAGATCCAGATCATGTGTTGTGTAATTCACCTCGTGACCCTTAAGTTTTCATGAAGTATAAGCTATGACCTTATCTTTCTACATCAGCCCATTGTGTGAAGTGTCATAGTAATCTATAAATTTCTCGTTCCTCTTAGGTGTGGACAAAATAGGCGCGCTGCACAGTTTGTGCCTTAATAACTGAAATGATATCTCCTGATCCTTGCTCCAATCATACTTAATGTCTTTTCGGGTCAGTTTTTGTTAGAGTTCTGGTGATCTTTGAGAAAATTGCTTATAATAAGTGGCAAGTCGTAAGGACTGTCGTATCTCTATGGGGGTTCTAAGAGTTGACCAATTCCCGATAGCCTCGATCTTTGCGGGGTCGACTTGGATTCCTTTACTATTGTTCACGTGACCGAGGGATTTCACCTCTCCTAACCAAAAGTCAAATTTAGAAAGCTTAGCATATAGTTGTTCTTTCTCCGATAATTCCAGAATCAGTCTTAAATGTTGCTCGTGCTCCTTCTCGTTTCGCGAGTAGATTAAAAGTCATTCATGAATACAATCACGAATTTGTCTAAATAAGGTTTGCACACCCGATGAGGTCCATGAGTACCGTTGGGGACACTGGTTAATCCAAACGGCATTAATAGGAATTTATGATGACCGAGACGGAATCTGAAAGCTGTCTTTGGAATATCTTTCTTGTGAACTCTAACCTGATGATAACCAGACCTTAGGTCGATCTTCGAATATAAGCTTAATTCTTGGAGTTTTGTCAAACAAGTTTTTAGCTTATTTAATTTCTCGGTAAATGCTGCACATCCCGAAAGTTCCATCCTTCTCCTTTATGAACAAAACTGGAGCTCCTCCAAAGCGAGGAACTCGGTTTGATAGACCATTTATCTAAGAGCTCCTACAGTTGGTTGGACGATTCTTACACTATTGATGGGGCTAATCGGCATGGTGCCCGAGCCATTGGTACCGCACCTGATACTAGGCCAAACTTTTGAATTTGAATTGCCTCGATGTTGGGTGTTCAGGTAAGTGTTCTGGAAAAAAAAACTTTGGGTAACCATAAATAATAAGGATATTTTCGAGCCGCTTTTCCTTTGGCTCCCTCTCTGTCAACATTTCAGGGTCCTAATGCTAGGAATGATGCTCACTTTGGTAATTCTTGTTTTGCCTTGAACAGTAAGGACCTTCTTATTAGCTAAAGGTATATGAACCGTCTTCTTGTGGCACACTATTTCCGCACGATTTTTCGATAGTCAATCCCTGCCTATGACCACATCAAAACTTCCTAGTTTGACGGGCATCAAGTCTGTTTCAAAGAGTTGGCCTACTAATTCTAAGGAGTATCCTCGACTTATATTATTTGTCTTAAGCCTCTTACTGTCATCAACTTCAAGGGCATAAGTGACACTTAATGGTGTAAGAATGGAATTTATCTGCTTAGTGAACTTAATGGATATAAAGCTCCTATCAGCACCAATATCAAATAGTAGAAATGCATAAGTGGTATCTAATGGGGTAAGAGGATAAGTCTACGAGTTTGAAATTTCTTAGGCAGGTAGTCACAACTTTATCTTTTCCTACGCAGAGTTGTAGTTAAAACTTAGTTCCTCATAAAATTTCTTGATACTTAATCTTTGTATAAGATGTGGTCAAAAATCTTCTGATAAATTCTTAAGCCTTATTTACCCTAAGATATATCAGATAGTAAAGCCTAGAGAAAATACTATAAAGAGATGCCTCCGGGGTTTCTAGAGCGTTAAGTCATTGGGTTAGTTCTACATTACTGGCTTTGCGCTCTGCTAGGCGTTGACATAATTTGTCTATTCCGTCTTTGTCGAATCGCCTGGGTATTCTGGTTGGCCTAAGGTTTATTGGGGGTTTGCATTGCCTCCTACCTAACCCTTGCAAGGACCTCACCGACCTCTCGGTGGATTTTGTCGAAATTGGGGGTCGTGTCTGGCAGCCCTTGCCACCAACAGGGGCATCGTTCGTTGCGTAGGTTCCTGGGTAAGTGTCGGTACTTGAGAAGAAGATGGCATTTCTAACTGTCTTGGGGTCCCTTCCTTGTTTCTCCACTCTTGGAGAGTGTGAGGCATCCATCCCCACTGTCTTACGTTCGCCCATCGCTACAGCGGCGGGCTTGGCTGATGAGGGGGGGTACCGGGATAGACTCCCGTAGTGCTAATCACACCCTTTTCCTAGGGGTGAACTTTCTTAATGGTTCATTGGGATGGTTTCAGTGGTGGTGATGGTGTAGCAATTTATGCTGCAGGGTCACAGTTGCCCTCCTTGTGTTTTGACGAGTCCATTATATCGTCATTGATTTGGGTCCGGGTGGGTCTTTGATCCCAAGTACATCTTAGTGTCAACTTGGTTTGTGAGAGTTCCTCCTCAGGGCCAAAGAGGATATTAACCGTATTGTTCGACATGTTATTGTCATATATGTGTTCACAGTTCTTGAAGAAAGTTTAGTTTTTGTAACAGTTATAGTCTAGGTACTAATGCAACCTAGTTCACTATAACTATGGCTCTGATACCAATCTGTCACACCCTGCTACCTCGGTTGGCAGCGAGACGTGACGAGTGCGGAAGCGTAACCATAATTATAACGAACGACCACTAAATGGACGTTTTCGAAATAATACATCATTAAAACTTAAGAAGGTAATAATTTTGTTTACAAAATGAAAGAAATGAAGTTCGCGTAATACAGAGATTTTAATACATAATTAATGCGTCCAAAAATAATGCAGTCAAATCTCCGTTAGTTTTGAAATATGCATGCGACTCCATGAAATGCGGAAGCTTGAAGTTGGTGTTTTCGAAGGCGCACTTGCCTTAATTACCTGAAAATACATGCTAAAATACGTCAACAAAAATTGTTGGTGAGTTCATAGGTTTACACGAAAAGACCAGTTGTATGGACATTATCAGATGCGTTGAATTTATAAAAATCATAAATTCCATGAGATGTATTACGTAAACCATCATGTTACCGAAGCTTAATTAGAATGAGTTTTGCCCCGAGCAGTATTCCCAAAATACCGTGTGTTGAATATATATGCACCCGCTGTTAGCTAAACCACTAACCCGAGTGGGGGACATGACTCCCAATAGATCTATTCACAATATATTCGCGCTTGCAAACAAATGCAACTAACGATTTCATGATATAAGGGCGGAGATTCTCATACGTAATACATAATAGAATCGAGAAGTTTTCGTGTCCATATAAAAACGAAGCATGTATTTCATCCCAAAGCATAACAATGTGAAAAAATGGGACTATGAAGACTCACCTTGTTGGTTTTTGATGATGTTTTTGGATCTGAGTTAAGCACTTGTTCGAATGGTTGAGACTCGTCCTAATATTTTTACGAGTTTGGGTCAATATCATCATAATACGTGTTTGAATATTTTATGTACTTGGGGGTGATGTATAAATATTTCCGTAGGATTTCATATGTTGATACTGATTTGTAGTTACGTTCAAGTAATTTATTTAAAAATATAATTTGTTGTATTAATTCCAATTTACAAAAATGACTTTAAGTAGTTTATTTCCAAGGATATTTTGATGCATGCATGCATGCATACGTACATATGTATTTATATATATATACGAAAAGGCATACATATATGTACGAGCATGTGCATCATTACGAAAGGATATTCATATATTTTGCATGGAACATTTTCACGAGTATTATGAAAAATCGAGTTGTAAATGAAAAGTATTATATTTTAGTAAATGCATTTAATTTTTCATGTTTTATAAATAAGGTAAATAAGAAAACTTACCAAAGTTGAAGAACACTTGAAATCTTTAAAGTTGGCCGATTTTATTTCTTGAGAGAGTATGTATGTTGGTGTGATTTTTGAGAATGGTTTTGTCTTCTATTTATAGAAGAAAAATTGGTTATTAAAATAATGATAAACTAATTAAATTTTCAATGAAATGATGAAAAGAAAAGTAAATCGGTTGAGTGTTGGACAAAAAGGTGTGGCCGATTTTAATGAGTGTATGTTGCATGGTGTTTAATATTAAAATAATACAATAGTACAAGCTAGTTGTCCTTTAAAGGACAACTTACTTTTTAGAGTGGTAAGTAGTATGGGTTTTCATATTTTATATTAATAAAAGTACAAAAAGTATGCACGAAAAATGTGATAGGGATAATTTCGGATTTATATATATATATATATATATACATACTTAGAAAATTTTTCTGGAATGTTAAACTCGATTCAAGTGTGAATCGAGTTTGTTGCAGTGTCAATCGAGTTTTATATCATTATACCCGAGTTTCATGCCTTTGTCATTCGAGTTTTATGCCTTTGTTATCCGAGTTTTATGCCTTTGTTATCCGAGTTTTATGCCTTTGTTATCCGAGTTTCTTGCCTCTTTAATCGAGTTTCTTTTGTTTAATTGTTCGAGTTTTATGTTTCTTTATTCGAGTTTCATCCCTTAGAAATCGAGATTTGTATCTTAATCATTCGAGTTTCATGTAGCATCATCCGAGTTTAATTCTTTCTTTATTCGAGTTTCATCAAAGTGCTATCCGAGTTTATGCCTTTACTAATCGAGTTTCATCACATCATTATTCGAGTTTACACTTACATGATTCGAGTTTCATGTAATATCATTCGAGTTTATTGCTATATGATTCGAGATTCATAAAACTTCATTCGAGTTTATTACTTCATTATTCGAGTTCTATATTAGTTTAATTTTCGAGTTTCATACCTTATTTTATTTTTTTATTTTTTTTATTATTTTTTTTTTTAGTCCAGTTGTTACAGTGTGTGTGCGCGCGCACGCTTAAGATATCTTGAGAAGTTAAAAATATTTTGAGAAGTGTGAGAAGAACTATGATTCATTAATTTTGTATATTGATTTACTAATTTTTTATATTAATTCAATAATTGTTATAACCTACATTTGTGATTGTGAAACGCACCGTTTTGGTGCTTTCACAATTTACAAAATGGTCCCTGTGCTTTTCCACAATTTACAAAAACAGCCTTGTGATTTGAAAGTTAATTATAGAAAGGTCAATAGGTTTGTAGCTTTTCAACTTTTAAATATTATAAATGGTCCCTTTGCTTTTTCGCCTGACGACCTCCCTTCTTCCAAATGTGCATTGCTGACATGGCATGGAAATTTTGCAAAATCGGACATTATTATCTATGTTAAAATTCAAGATTGGTCCATTATCTATTAACTCTAACTAAAATACTTATTTTGTCATTGTTTATACTTTTGACCCTTATAATTAAAATTTATTAAAAATTTCTTATTTTAATAAAACAAATTAATATAAAAATATAATAAAATATTAATATTATTAATCATTTTGAAACAAAAAATAATTATCAATAAAAACATCTAAACTTACACATTTGATTAAATATCTAAATATTGAAAGTTTTTGAAACTATCTGTCACACCCTGCTACCCCGGTTGGCAGCGAGGCGTGATGAGTGCGGAGGCGTAACCATAATCATAATGAACGACCACTATATGGACGTTTTTAAAATACATCGTTAAAGCTTTAAAGCATAGTAATGTTTTACATAGTTTGAAATGAGAAATGAAGTTCGCACAAATACAGAGATTTAATTACATAATTAAAATATCCAAAATAATGCAGCTAAATCTCCGTTAAATTGAATATGCATGCGACTCCATGGATGCGGAAGCGTGAAAGTAAAATACGTCCGAGGCATACTTGCCTTAATTTCCTGAAAATACACGCTAAAATACGTCAACAAAAATTGTTGGTGAGCTCATAGGTTTACACGTAAATCTGACTTGTATGGACAACAATAATCGAGATTGAATTTATAAAATCATAAATCTCTTGTTATGTATTACATATAAACCATCATGCAACCGAAGCTTAATTTGAAATGAATTTGCTCTGTGCAGTATTCCCATACGTAATACCGTTTGTTGAATATATATGCACCCGCTGTTAGCCAATCCAACTAACCCGAGTGGGGGACATGACTCCCAATAGATCTATCCACAATATATTCGCGCTTACAAATAAATGCAATTAACGGTTCATGATATCAGAGCTAATGGAAACCAATGTGTAATACATAATAGAAATGAAAATATTTCCGTGTCCATATAAAAACGAAGCATGTATTTCATCCCCAAAACATAACAGTGTGAAAATAGGGGCTATGAGAACTCACCGAGCGTGTGATGGTAAAACTAGTGTAAGGTGCTTTTTAGCGTAAAATGAAGGATGATGCACCGAGCGAGATTAAACGGGTCCTAAATGATAATAAAGACTTAATATCTCTAATATATGATGATATATATATATATATATATATATATATATATATATATATATATATATATATATATATATATATATATATTTATAGATTTTTATGTATTAAATCACCCAACATTACAAGTTTATAAATAAAATGCGCTTAAAGCGTCAAGTTTATATATACATATAATTTTCCAGGTTTTTCGGAGGTTTTTCGGCCTACTTTGAGGCTGTTTTTGACCAAGCTCCAAAATGTTTTAAACTTTGGTTTTCTAGGAAATTAAACTACTATATACAAAGGATTTTTAGAATCAAGAACGGCCATTTTTCGAGATGTTTAGGTTGGTGAAAAGGCTCGTTAAAAACCCTATGTTGGCCATTTTTGAGCTGTCAAACTTTCGGTTTCCCAAATAATTTCTGGAGGTCTTAAACTCCAAAATAAATTTATTAAAAAATTAACATAACATATAGTTAAGACATAGTCTAGACTTTTTGAGACAGAAGCACTCATTTCGTTAGAGTTATGAATTAGTGTGATGAGTGTTCAAAGTCGCTATAAATTTTCTGCCGAAAATCCGTAGGTTTTATAAACTTAAAACAACTTATGATTCTGTTGTTTTTTCATAGAACTAGATTGTAGAGAAAGTCATAATAATTTAAACACATAGAGATACATTTTTCATATATTACACTTTTAATAAGTGTTCATAATATGCATAAACACATTTAAAGAAACACTAAACAATAAAACTAGGAAACTTATTATGAAACTTGAGTTTTTTTATGAAACTTGTTTTGGTGGTGTATTATATATAATAATTATGCAAGACTTATTTAAACTAAGTATATGTGTACGAAATAAGTTAGTATTTACTTACTTTGATGTATTTTGGAGGAGGAAAATTGAGAG
>JAANYP010008788.1:0-25404 GCA_020465985.1 Centrapalus pauciflorus | reverse complement strand
ATATATATATATATATATATATATATATATATATATATATATATATATATATATATATATATATATATATATATATAAACTTGACGTTTTAAGCGAATTTTATTTATAAACTAGTAATGTTGGGTGATTTAAGACATAAAAATCTATAAATATATATATCATCATATATTAGAGATATTAAGTCCTTATTATCATTTAGGACTCGATTAAACTCACTCGACGCATCATCCATCCATTTACGCTAAAAAGCTTTTTACGCTCGTTTTCCCATCGCAATCTCGGTGAGTTCCCATAGCCCCTATTTTCACACTGTTATGTTTTGGGGATGAAATACATGTTTCGTTTTTATATGGACACGAAAATATCTTCATTTGTATTATGTATTACACATGTGGTTCCATTAGCCCTTATATCATGAACCGTTAATTGCATTTATTTGTAACGGCGAATATATTGTGGATAGATCTATCGGGAGTCATGTCCCCCATTCGGGTTAGTTCGGATCGGCTAACAGCGAGTGCATATATATTTAACACACGGTATTACGTATGGGAATACTGCACATGGCAAACTCATTTTAATTAAGCTTCGGTTGCATGATGGTTTATATGTAATACATAACATAGAATTTATGATTTTATAACTTCAATCTCTATTATTGTTGTCCATACAAGTCAGATTTACGTGTAAACCTATGAGCTCACCAACAATTTTGTTGAGGTATTTTAGCGTGTATTTTCAGGAAATTAAGGCAAGTCCATCACATCGGTAGTATTTTCAAGCTTCCGCATTTAAGGAGTCGCACTCAGTTTCAAACTCGATGAATTATTTGCATCTTTCCTGATAATTTAATTATGTATTTAAATGTCTGTATCTTGCGAACTACTCTTTATCATTTTCAGGTTATGTAAAACATTTATATCTTTTAAAGTTATACCGATGTATTTTTGAAAACGTCCATATAGTGGTCGTTCATTATGATTATGGTTACGCTTCCGCGACGTCACGCTTCGTTGCCAACCGGGGTAACGGGGCGTGACAGATTGGTATCAGAGCCATAGTTATAGTGAACTAGGTTGCATTAGTCCCTAGACTATAACTGTTACAAAAGCTAAACTTTCTTCAAGAACTGTGAACACATATATGGACCCTGATGACAATACCATGTCAAACAATACGGTTATTATCCTCTTTGACTCTAAGGATAAATTCTCACCCATGGAACAAGGAAGCCAAGGTGACACTAAGGTGTACTTTGGATCGAAAACCCACCCAGACCCAATCAATGACGATGTAATGGACCCGTCAAAGCACAAGGAGGGCAACTATGGCCCTGCAACACAAATTGCTCCACCATCACCACCATATATTCCACCCTACACCCTATTCAGAAACCATCCCAATGGACCATTGAAGAAATTCACCCCTAGGGAAAAGGGTGTGACTAAGCACAACAGGAGTCTATCCCGGTACCTGCCCATCAGCCAAGCTTGCCGCAGTAGTAACAGGCAAACATAAGAAAGTGGGGATGGATGCCTCACACACTCCAAGAGTGGAGAAACAAGGAAGGGATCCAAGGCCAGTTTGAAGTCGGAACACCATCTTCCTCTCAAGTGCCGACACTTACCCTGGAACCTACGTAACAAACGGTGCCTCTGTTGGTGGCAAGGGCCGCCAGACACGACCTCCAATTTCGGCAAAATCCACCAAGAGGTTGGTGAGATCTTTGCAATGATTAAGCAGGAGGCAATACAAACCACCAATAAACCTTGGGCCAACCAGAATACCCAGACGATTCAACAAGACGGAATAGACAAATTGTGACAGCGCCTAGCAGAGCGCAAAGCCCGTAATGTAGAACTAACCCAATGACTTAACGCTATGGAGTACGAGGAAACCCCAGAGGCATCTCATACTTAGTACCCTTCTACCATTTTATAGCATTTATCTTGGCTATACTATCTGATATATCTTAGGTTAAATAAGGCTTAAGAATCTATCAAAAAAAAAAAATTTCTGACCTTATCATATACAAAGATTAAGTATCAAGAACTTTTATGAGGAATTAAGTTTTAACTACAACTCTGCGTAGGAGAAGATAAAGCTGTGACTATTTGCCTAAGAGATTTCAAACCCGTAGACTTATCCTCTTACCCCATTAGATACCACTTATGCATTTCTACTATTTGATACTGGTGCTGATAGGAGCTTTATATCCACTAAGTTCACTAAGCAGATAAATTCCATTAAGTGCTACATATGCTATTAAGGCTGATGACAGTGAGACGCTTAAGACAAATAATATAAGTCGAGGGTGCTCCTTAGAATTAGTAGGACGACTCTTTGAAACAGACTTGATACCCATCAAACTGGGAAGTGTTTACGTGGTCATAGGCATAGATTGGCTATCGAAAATCGTGTGGGAATAGTATGCAACAAGAACACAGTTCATATACGTTTAGCCAATAAGAAGGTCGTTACTGTCCAGCGGAAAGCAAGAAATACCAAAGTAAGCATCATCTCTAGCATTAGGACCCTGAAGTGTTGATAGAGAGGGAGCCAAAGGAAAAACGGCTCGAAAATATTCTTATTATTTATGGTTACCCCAAAGTTTTTCCAGAACACTTACCTGAACACCCGACATCGAGACAAGTCAAATTCAAAAATCAGCCTAGTAACAGGTCCGGTACGAGTGGCTCGAACACCATGCCGATTAGTCCCATCAACAGTGTAAGAATCGTCCAACCAACTATAGGAGCTCTTAAATAAAAGGTTTATCAAACCGAGTTCCTCGCTTTGGAGGAGCTCCAGTTTTGTTCATAAAGAAGAAGGATAGAACCATCAGAATGTGTATCAATTACCAAGAGCTAAATAAACTAAAGGAACCGATACCTGCTCAGAAGGATCAATGACTTGTTTGACCAAAGAATTAAGCTTCTATTCGAAGATCGACCTAAGGGCTGGTTATCATCAAGTTAGAGTTCGCAAGAAAGATATTCCAAAGACAGCCTTCAGATTCTGTTTCGGTCATCATAAATTCCTATTAATACCGTTTGGATTAACCAGTGCCGCGACGGTATTCATGGACCTCATAAATCGGGTGTGCAAACCTTATTCGTGATTGTATTCATATTAATCTACTCGCGAAGCAAGGAGGAGCACGAGCAAACATTTAAGACTGATTCTAGAGTTGTTAAAGAAAGGACAACCACATGCCAAGCTTTCTAAGTTTGACTTTTGGCTAAGATAGGTAAGATTTCTCCGTCACGTGATCAATAAATAGTAAAGGGATCCAAGTCGACCCCGCAAAGATCGAGGCTATCAGGAACTGGTCAACTCTTAGAACCCCCATAGAGATACGACAGTCCTTAAGACTTGCCACTTATTATAGGCAATTATCAAAATTTCTCAAAGATCACCGGAGCTCTAACAGAACTGACCTTAAAGGACATTAAGTATGATTGGGGCGAGAATCAGGAGACATCATATCAGTTACTAAAGCACAAACTGCGCAGTGCGCTTATTTTATCCAAGAGAAGCAAGAAATTTGTAGATTACTGTGACGCTTCACACAATGGGTTGATATAGAAAGATAGGGTCATAGCTTATGCTTAATGAAAACTTAAGGTTCACTAGGTGATTTACACAACGCATGATCTGGATCTTGAAGCAGTAGTCTTTATCCTTGGAGACATTAGTTGTATGGTATGAAGTGTATTGTATTCACAGACCATAAGAGCCTCTAACACATCTTGAACCAGAAAGAGTCGAATACGAAGTAGTACCGTTGGATGGAACTAATAAGTAATTGCAACCGTGAAAATTTGTTATCCCCTGAGGAAAACTAATGAGTCAAGCCGTTAAGAGTACAAGTGGATAAATAGTTTAGGATAAGGGCTAATAAAAATCGATATTTCATGAATAGAATCTGATTACTCTGTTTGGTGGAATAAGAAAGCTGGCTATGGATGAAGGACATAAATTAAGATATGTCGTTCACCCCTGATCTCGACAAAGAGATTTCGAAAGGCTAGCTGCTGAGTCTGTTACCTATCTCAAAGAGAAGGCTTTTAATGTCATATGACTCCATCACGGATGAAAGCACCCTCGCTATTAGAGAGATTGTAGGCAGTAGCCATAACATAACCCTAGATGCCAAGAGGAGCGGGCAAGGGGGTGTAAAGGATGAGACTAAGGGAGGTTGACTGGGTAATTTCTTCCAAAAGCATAATAAGGAGTCCGATAAAATGTATCATGACCTTAAGAAGCTGTACGGGTGGCCAAACATGAAGGGTGACATTGCCACATATGTGAACAAATTCCTACCATGCTCCAAAGTTAAGACAAACATAAGAAACCATTTGAGTATTAGTCGACCGCCTAACAAAATCCGCACATTCCTACCAATCAAGAAGAACAACAGAATGAATAAGCTAGTCCAAACGTACCTCAAGGAAGTCATCTCCGGACACGGAGTGCCTATTTAAATCATTTTGGATACGGTTAGCAGATTTACATTTAGACTTTTGGCAATTATTACTACAAGCTTTGGATACAAACTTGGACATGAGTACCACTTATCACCCTCAGACCAATGGTCAGAATAATAGAACGATCCAAACCCTAGAACACACATTAAGAGCCTGTGTAATGGATACTCAATTGCCTTAGTGGAATTATTAACTACAATAGCTCTCACTCGAGTATTAAAGCTGCTCTGTTTGAGGCCCTCTACGAGCGAAAGTGACAATCGCCGATTTGTTGGGAAGGAAGTAGGAAATAGCCAAATCACTGTCCCTAGGATCATTCACGAAACTACCGAAAGGATAGTACAGATACGGAACTAACTAAACGTTGCCTACGATTTTCAATAAGTTATGCAGATGTGGGGAGAAAATCCCTTGAGTTCTAATTAGGAGAACGAGTACCGATGAAAGTCTCGCCATGGAAGGGTGTGATACGATTTGGGGAAAAACAAGGATAACTGAATCCTTGTTACATAGGACAATGCAAGGTCTTAAAAAGAAATGGAGTAATAGCTTATCATTTATAGATACCACCAGAGCTTATTAGCATGCACAATACCTTCCATGCATCGAATAAGAAGAAGTGGTTGTTAGAGGACCCACTTGTTACCCCTTGGGAGAGATCCAACTAACTGATAAACTTCGCTTCATCAAAGAGCCGGTTGAAATCATGGACCGTAAGGTCAAAGGATGGAAGCACAGTTGTATACCCATCCTCCAGGTCAGATGGAATTCTAGGCATGAACTAGAATTCTCTAGGGTATGCAAAGGCCAGTTAAATCAAAGATACTCTCATCTACTATTAAGAAAGAATACCTTTGAGGAAACAAGATAAAATTTCGGGACGAAATTCCCTTAACAGGGGGAGACTGTAACATCCGACACTAAACCAGGTTAGCAACAATGACCTAATCTATATTTAATAGCCAATTATAACCTAATAAGTGGTCATTAGAAATTAATCAAGTGATTAACAAGATTTATTAGAAAATTCAACTCAATTAGAATCAAATTCATCGGTGCGATGAATCGGGAAATCAATTAATCCATTCAATTTACGATATGAGGGATTAATTCAACTAAGTACATAATTAAATTATGATTAGTGACACTAATCAAACACTAATACAATTACTTAACATTAATTATGCAAGACTAAAACAATTCATTAAAACAATGCATTCAAAAGTATTTATGAATTTACAAGAAAAGGGAAATACAAGAATACATTCTAAATACATTTATAGAAAAAATGAAAATACACAAATATTTCATCACATGGCCGGCCACCCCCCTATAGTACACAACCTCAATATTTTATTTCATCAACCATGCACAATCAACATCACATGTCTTCATCCTTCTCCATACTTTGCAAGACATCTTACTCAACCTCCATTCTTGCTATCATTTCACACCTTTTTCATCCTCTATAAATAGAGAGCAATTTCCATTTCATTCTTCACACCAAAAATCTCTTCCTCCCTCTCTAGAAACCGGCCACACACACACATACTCCACAAAACTTTTCTTTCAAGTGTTCTTCATTTGCAATGTGTTCTTGGTGAAACCTTTGAAGATCCAACCTTCTACTCATTTCCATTCTTCTAAAAACATCAAAGTAAGTAAATACTAACTTATTTCATCATACATTTATTTTTATATAGGTCTTGCATAATATATATAATCATCAACAACAACAAGTTTCATAAAAACTCAAGTTTATAAATTTCTAGTTTTTGTTTTTAAGTTGTTTCTTTAAATGTGTTTATGAATATATGAACACATTATAAAAATGTTAATATTATGAAAACATGTGATATATATGTGTTTTATAACTTTTATAACTTTTATACTAGTAGTCTTTGAATAAACAACAAGAATCATAAGTTATTTCAAGTTTATAAACTGCGGATTTTCGGCAAAAAATTTATATCGACTTTGAAAAATCACAACTAATTCATAACTTAACGAAATGAGTTGATTCTTGTCTCAAAAGTTAGATATATGTCTTAACTATAGATCTGGAATTTTTCATAATTTATTTTGGAGTTTAAGATCTCCAGAAATTATTTGGGAAACCGAAAGTTTGACAGCTCAAAAATGGCCAACATAGGGTTTTTAACGAGCTTTTTCACCAACCTAAACATCTCAAAAAATGGCCGTTCTTGATTCTAAAAATCCTTTGTTTATAGTAGTTTAACGTCATAGAAAACCAAAGTCTAAAACATTTTGGAGCATGGTCAAAAACAGCCTCAAAGTAGGCCGAAAAACCTCCGAAAAAGCTGGAAAATTATATATATATATATATATATATATATATATATATATATATATATATATATATATATATATATATAAACTTGACGTTTTAAGCGAATTTTATTTATAAACTTGTAATGTTGGGTGATTTAAGACATAAAAATCTATAAATATATATATCATCATATATTAGAGATATTAAGTCCTTATTATCATTTAGGACTCGATTAAACTCATTCGACGCATCATCCATCCATTTACGCTAAAAAGCTTTTTACGCTCGTTTTGCCATCGCAATCTCGGTGAGTTCTCATAGCCCCTATTTTCACACTGTTATGTTTTGGGGATGAAATACATGCTTCGTTTTTATATGGACACGAAAATATCTTCATTTCTATTATGTATTACACATGTGGTTCCATTAGCCCTTATATCATGAAACGTTAATTTCATTTATTTGTAAGCGCGAATATATTGTGGATAGATCTATCGGTAGTCATGTCCCCCATTCGGGTTAGTTCGGATCGGCTAACAGCAACTGCATATATATTTAACACACGGTATTACGTATGGGAATACTGCACAGGGCAAACTCATTTTAATTAAGCTTCGGTTGCATGATGGTTTATATGTAATACATAACATGGGATTTATGATTTTTTAAATTCAATCTTTATTATTGTTGTCCATACAAGTCAGATTTACGTGTAAACCTATGAGCTCACCAACAATTTTGTTGACGTATTTTAGCGTGTATTTTCAGGAAATTAAGGCAAGTCCATCACATCGGTAGTATTTTCAAGCTTCCGCATTTAAGGAGTCGCACTCAGTTTCAAACTCGAAGAATTATTTGCATCTTTCCTGATAATTTAATTATGTATTTAAATGTCTGTATCTTGCGAACTACTCTTTACCATTTTCAGGTTATGTAAAACATTTATATCTTTTAAAGTTATACCGATGTATTTTTGAAAACGTCCATATAGTGGTCGTTCATTATGATTATGGTTACGCTTCCGCGACGTCACGCTTCGTTGCCAACCGGGGTAACGGGGTGTGAAAGTCATCCCAATTACCATCAAGATCCAGAATACAGGACCGCATCATATCTTCAAGTGTGAGGATGGCCCTTTCACTTTGACCATCGGTTTGCGGACGGTAGGGTATACTCATGGCGATCCTCGTACCTAAGCCCTCTTGTAAGGCAGCCCAAAAGTTAGAGGTGAAGCGACTATCTCGATCAGATACGATAGACTTTGGGACTCCATGTCTAGAAACAATCTTGCACATATAAATCTATGCCAAACTCTCCAATGAATAACTTACTCTGATAGGAATGAAATGAGCAGACCTAGTTAATCCATCAACTATCACCCATACCGCATCATGTTGACACCTAGTCTTCGGCAACTTGGTAACAAAATCCATGGTAATATATTCCCACTTCCATTCAGGAACGGGAAGTGGTTGCAAATTGTCATACGGTTGTTGATATTTGGCTTTCACCAGCCAGCAAGTTCTACATCTTTCAACATAGTGACCAATGTCCTTCTTCAATCCGGGCCACTAAAAGTGTAAGGTCTACCACTACGAGATCTATCTAGACGCGGAACCGTCAACGAGTGCGGAATCCTCGTTAACGGGTAGACGGTAACAACACTCACCAGGAACACGGAGACTATCAATAAGCTGCACGAACTACTACGAACGCACCTACGAATTGATTCTCTCTGAAAGAACACTAAGACTGATGATAAACTCGAAATCGCCTTTTGCTTTAATCACTCTCGAATTCTGCAAAAAGTCTGATAATATTTCGAGTCTATCCCTAATTATAGAGGCTAATTCGAGTCTGTCATGGGCCAAACTCGAATCCGGCCCAAGGCCCATTCGAGTCTGTCCTCACTGACACTCTCGAATCTGCCTATTGAGGAACATTCGAATCTACCTAGGATCACATTCGAATCTGACATAGATTCGAATGCCAACCCTTATAGAATTCGAATCTGACTAACTTGTATTTGAAACTTATGTATTTAACTTATGTTTGAATTTATCTTTGAACATTATGTTTGAACTTCTTGTAATACGTTACATTAAGTTCAAACATACAATCAATAACTGTCAAACATATATACACATATATATCAAACACTCGTTAATTCTCAATACTTTGAATATTACTTAAACCAAAATGTTAGATCGCTTAGACTGCTATCGTCACACAGGGTGTACCAACAGACTCCCCCTTGACGATAGCTTCTAACTATTTACATCTGAATTAAGTACTAGTTCTATATATACTACTAGTAGCGTATATACCAGCATCTATACATACTCTGACAACTTTTTGGAACTTTCTGGCTTCAGATCTCCATCCTTCATGAAAGAAGATATGTTGGCCATGAAGCTTCTTCAGATCTTCCTTTGACAGATTCATCAGATGCAGAGGATCATACACTCTCAAAAGAACTTTGTCGTCTTCATCCTCCATGATGGCTTCAGCAGTTTCATTATCAAGGTACCACCACTTCATGTTGCTCAAAATATCTTGAGGCATCTTCTTCATTGGCACCCTTCTTAGGCATTTGACAGGCTTGTAGACCATTTTCGCCCATGGTCGTCCTGTATGAGGATCTATCCTTGAAGTATCCTCGACTCTTTTTCCAGAGCTTGGTTTGAGTCTCTCAAACCTACCAGATCTCCCTTCTCGTCTGACTATCTTAGCGATCACTTCAGCATAGGGATCATTTCTGATATTGATTAACTCTTTCCATGCTAGCTCCTTCACCTCTACCTTCGGCAATGTATTGAACACCTTAAGCTTGCGTCTTAGGTATTGGAGACCATCTCTTCTCCTTAGAATAAAAAGCTGGAGTTCCCTGTCGAAGAACCAGCTAATAATACCTCCAGAGAAGTTTTCTGCACCTGGAATCCTCATCGTCTTCTTTATTTTTGGCTCAGTCTTCTTTTCTTCCTTGCGGAACCAAAGATTTAGCAATTCAGCTCTGCTCGGCTCTCTTTCAGCCTCTTCCATTTCTGAATCATCTACCGAAGCCACTTTGATGTCATCGATATCTATTACATGTTGTTCAGTAGGCTCATATAGTTCTGTGACAGGCTGGGATTGAATGATTACTTCGTTTACATTATCGTCCTCATCTATCACAACCTCTTCATCAGATCTCCAATCAGCTACACCTTCTGGGACAAACTCTCCCTTTTCCAAATCCTCCACATCATCTTCAAAATCAAATTCCAAATCTAATGGCTCTTCATCAATATTCATCAATGCGTCAATTATCTCACGCACTTCACTTTCTGAGACCTTTGATGAACTAGCCTCACCTACTCCAGCTCCTGATTGACTCGGCTCCCCCTGAGTCTGAGCATCCTGAGCAGCAGAAAAATCTACTGGCTCATTCTGTCTTCGTGTGCTGGGATCATTGCCATTGTCATCTTCATTATCATCATCATCATCTCTGCGCACTTCTACTTGATCACGGCAGGATGTCGCCCCCTGAGCCTTTATATTTTTCATTAACTGCTCAATCAGGGAGCGCATGGATCTGATTTCTGCTGCCTGATCAGCTACAAAAGTTTTGAGCTCTAAGTTCTCTTCCTGTACCTTGTCCACAATCTTTTTCAGGTCGGCATTCTCATTATCTAGATTTGCGTTATGCTTCTGAATTTCACCGATAGCCGTTGTCAGGCCAAAGATTTGGATCTGTTGGAAGTCAACTCTATCTTTTAGCTGCAAAAACCTTTGATTGTCTATGTAGGAGGATGAGGTGGTTGGAATGGACTGTATTGGAGTTGGAATGATCGGTGATGGGATATACGGTTCAGCATGTGGTGGTGATGGTGGAATGGTAGTTTGAGTAGGTGGAGGTTGGACTGTTTCAGGCTGTGCAACTGAAGCTGAGGTAGCTCCCTGCATGAAACGATGGCGTTTTGCCCGTTGCCTTGTCACTAATGGTGCAACTTCTTCTTCTTCGAAATCAGAGTCATCAGACTCTCGTGATGCTCTCCGCCTTGAAGCTTCTTCATTCACTACCAATCTCGACCCATAAGTTCCTATATGAACGGTTGGTTCTGCTGAAACCGATTCTGGAACTTCAATCTCTATTTCTTCCATATCGTCCGACTCAGTGGCTGACGATGACACATCATTTCCTGTTTGCTCAGGTTGATATTCCTCTACATCCCTAAGAACATCTTCTCCTTCCGGAGGCTCTAGCAATTGATCTACAAGCTCAGCAGTTATTTCTTCATTTGCATGAGGCCCAGAAGCCCAGATTTCTTCCAGTGTTTGGGTTATCGAATCAGATTCAGGTGCTACACTAGAAGGCTCTGCCTCTTGTGCCTCTGGTTGTTGACTGGTAGAAGGCCTAGTTGCCTGAGTTTGACTCGCGGTAGCTCTTTGGCGTCTCCTCTGTTGCTGAGGACGCGGTTGTTGTCGTTGTTGTTGTTGTGGCTGTCTAAGTTGAACTTCCACTTCACCTGGCCAATTGGCATTACTCGGTGCTTCAAACTTCCTGTCTATTACAGCTCCAAACAACGGTCGCTCGACCGGAACTGCCAATCTTCCTCTATGCGCAGAACAATAAGCAAAAATCCGTTTGTCGATAACCGCTACACTCTGAATCTCATTTTGCTGCGGCAAATTCGGCAAGAAGTGCCTGATGAGCATCATCACGAATCGTGGGTACATCAACAATCTTTCGCGTTCAGGCGCAGTGATTTGATGAACAAATTCTGAGAAAAACATTTCAGAAAAGCTGAAGCGCCGATTATAAACCAAAGCGATCATCCCGGATTGGATCTTCGAGACAATATAATCGAATCCTGCTTTCTTGGCCGCGAAGCATACCATGAATACATGCGCCAAAAATCTCCATTGACCTATTAGTCCGCTTTTCATATAAGATGTTTTAGTAACATCCAAGCTGTAACCCATCCTCAGAAAAGCTGCCTGCCTAATACTTAAGGGAAAGTCTATAGGCCCATTTTCTTCCTATTGAGTTCCCAGCTGCAGAACCTGACGCAGCATATCAGCCGAGAATACTAACGGCTGTCCTGCTATCCTTGTCCTTAGCACAGTTGGGGTGACGGTACAATCTACTTGTAGATGTTCATAAAACTGCCGTACATATGGAATCACGATTTGGATGTTATCGGACAATGCAAACGAAATCCTAGACTCCACTAGGAAATCCATCATCTGTCTGAATCCCTGCGCTTCAGGGATATGATGGTCGGGTGGAATGACCATATTGTGCTTAGGCACGAATACTCGATCAGCCATATCTGCACAATAGATAAAATGTTAGAATTATTAAAAAAAATGAATAAATGTGATTAAATTCAAATTTGTTTTATTTTGAACTTGTTTAAGTACAAAATCCAACACATGAATTTCTACAAGTTTAATTAAATTTAAATTGAATAATTCAAACAAAATGACAGATTCGAATAAACAGATTCGGAGAAACCCCTTTTCGAGTTCGATTGCACACTCGAATCTAATGACCCTCTCGAGTTTACTGACAAACTCGAGACTGGTCAGGAACAGATTCGAACTCGTCGGCCCACATCATTACCAAACTCTATGATTTTAACCATTTTGAACTTAGAAAATCACATTCATTAGTCCTACTAGGTTCTAATCACAGATATTTGCCTTTAATTTGACTCTTTACCGGTCCAAACTTTGTAATTTTGAAAAACACGATTTTGACCAATATATGTTGGGAAATAGTTTAAGTATATTCAAGCTGTTAGTTAGACTTCTCAGACTGTTAGTAGTTTTTAAATGTAAATACAAAGTTCATGCTGCTAGTAGAAGAAACTCGAGCTGCCAGTGTAAAACTTCAAGCTGCCAGAGCAAATCTACTCAAGCTGCTCTGTTCATGTTGTCAAGTGATTCAAGCTGCTCAAGAGTTTCATAAACAGAAAGTGCTGATTTTCAGGAAAAGATATCTACATGAAGATTCCAGCATATCTACTATCAGAGAAGTCATCATTCGTCAAGGAAACGTATCAAGAAGCAATATAAAAACATAGAATAGGTCTTTCTATTGTACAGGAGTTTTCTGCATATTTTCAGTCTGTAATTGCTTTATTGATAGAGTTTTCATAAGCCTCTAAGGTTGTAAAACCCTAAGAACAGTCTGTGTTCTTCGTCTAATCAAACAGATTAGAGGTGATTGTAATCATTGAATTCAGCAATACAAACAGTCTTGATTACTTCTTATGTGTTTATTTATTATTGATTCTGAAAGTTTTTGTTAAAATAATTAAGTGTTATTCCGCAAACTTCTTGATTAAACTTTGATTCATAGCAAGATTATTGATTTATACTCTGATAAATTCAAATCAGTTAGTCTTGGTAATTCATATCTAGATCCTGACAAGTGGTATCAGAGACAGGTTTGTCAAACCAGGTTTGTCAAACCAGGTTGTTCAAATCAGGTTTTTCAAACCAGGTTACTCTTTGTTTTTCAAAGTCAAAAACTTTCTTTTAAATTTTTAATTGTTTTGCAATGGAATTTGAAAATAGCAGCAGTGGATCTGGGCAAGGACTCAAAGTGCCTATGCTCAAGCCCACTGAGTTTGAGATGTGGAAACTCAGGATTCAACAGCATATTCAATTCATTGATTATGCCATATGGGAAGCTGTTGAATTTCCTCCTGTAGTTGATCCAGAACTTGATGATGAGGGAAAACCAGTCAAAACTCCTCCAAAAACTGAACTTGAAAGGAAGGCTAGAATGAATGAAGTGAAAGCACTTACACTTTTACAAATAGCCATTCCTAATGCTTATCAACATCAGTTTAAAAAGTTTTATACTGCTCACTCTCTTTGGAATGCCTTAGAGAAGAGGTTTGCTGGTAATGCAAGTACCAAGAGAAATCAAAAGGACCTCTTGAAACAGCAGTATGAAAACTTTTCTGGTGGCAAGAATGAAAACCTCACTCAAATCTTTGACAGGTTCAACAAACTGATAAGTGAACTGGAAAGTGCAAAGGTCAATCTGGATCAAGATGAAGTCAACAGAAAGTTTCTCAGATCTCTTGGAGAAGAATGGACAGTCTATGCTGCACAATGGAGAACAAAAGACACTCTTGATGAGATAGAATTGGATGATCTGTATAACAGTTTAAGAGTGTTTGAGACTGAGATTGATGCTAAAAAGAAATCCTTTTCTTATAATCACAATACTGCTCTTCTGTCTTCTGAAAAATCTAATAACTCTGATTCTTTCTCAGGTGGTGATGGCAACTCTGCTGAAACTCACTATGAGGCTTTTGTTGCCAATGATGGATTATTTGCTCTAAATGTTGAAGACTTGGAACAAATTCATCTAGATGATCTTGAAGAGATGGACTTAAAGTGGCAGCATGCAATGTTGATCATGAGGGCCAAAAGATTTCTGAAAAAAACTGGTAGGACCAACTTTCAAGCCAAGACAGAAGGCAAACCATCTTTTGATAAATCAAAAGTGGAATGCTATAAATGCCATAAGCTTGGTCACTTTGCCAGAGAATGTAGATCTCAAGGTCAACAGCCATCAAGGACTTCACAACCCATTCTAACATCATCATCAACAGCACTTGTCTCTCAAGAAGACAATGTGTTTGACTGGAGTGATCAGACAGAGGAAGAATTTCAAAATCAAGCACTTATGGCAGAAACATCAAATGTCTCCTCCACTGAACTGCCCTCTGAGGTAAATTCTAAACTCTGCTCTCAATCATGCAAAAATATGGTTAAAAAGTACAGAGATCATAATGAGAGCATGTGCAAAACTCTAGCTAAGATGGAAGAAAGGAGATATGAATACATGCAAGCCATAGAAGATCTGGAAAAACAGATCAATGATTATAAGGATAATGAGATTCAAATGGGGTATGATAGAACCTATCATGAGTGGGAGAAAAAGGAGCTAAATAAGAAAGTAGAATCTCAGAATAAAAACGTAGAAGAGACTGAACAAAAGGTGTTTGAGGCTAATAAGAAACTAGAATCTGTTAACATAGATCTAGGAAACTTCAAGTTAGCAAATCAAAAGCTGGAACACCTAATGGAAGTCCAATTTAAAGATAGAGTGAAATCTCAGGTCAATCCCAAAGAAGGAATAGGATACAGAGCTACTCCACCTCCATACAATAACAAGTACATTCATCCAATGAGTGAGGTTGCTGATAGACTTGTCAATGAACCACTAGATGAGTCTATGACTATTGTAGATCCTATCCTTGATAACAGTCCTGAATTAAAGGAAGATAAGAGTCAAAATAGAGACTGTGACACAATGAGTGCACCCATAGAGGTCCAAGCCCCCAGTAAGAAAGGAAAAGAGAAGATGAGTGTATGCAATGCTACTCCACAAGTTTCTGTACATTCTAACTGTAACACTGCATCTTCATCAAAAGGAAATAAAAGAGGTAAAACTGTTTCTGTCTGCACATGCCAAAAGCATGGTGTTCAAAAGTTTCCTAAACAACAGTAGGTAAGAGGAAATCAGAGAAACAAGAACCAGAAATTGACAGAAAAGTCTGGTTCTCATGCTGCTAGTTCATTTTCTCGGACTGCTAGTTATTTTCACTTGATCTGTCAAAGTGTGCAGGGTATTTGGGTAATTTTTCAAATGTGTGCGCGGGACCCAACCTTTCGAAACCTTTAAAGGTCCCGGTTTCGTTCAGTTGTAACTACCAGTTACATATTCTTCTTCAACGGCCTCTTGCTTTCTCTCTGAACGAATCACACATTCTCCTTTCAAACCCTAAACCGTCGTTTCTTCATCAATGGAGTTCGTAAAAGAACACAACTGCCTCCCATACACCCTAAAACACGCTGAACTTCAACCGTTTCATGCAATGATGGATTTCCTCAGGCACTCCCATATCCATTATGCCCTATCCATTAACCCTACTATATACATCTCCCATATTGAACAGTTTTGGAATCATGCAACTGTTCAAACCATCAATGGAGTACCTACCATAATATCAAAGATTGATGGCACTCCCATCACCATTACTGAGGAATCCATTCGACATCACTTGCATCTTCAAGATGCCACAGGTATAACTGACCTAACTCTTGATGCTTTACATACAGGTCTTTTTAATATTAGCTAAAGGGGTCCTGCTGATTCTTTTACTTTCTTAAAAGCCCATTTTTCTCCTAAATGGAAATTTCTTGTACATATTATTCAGCAGTGCATGAGCCCCAAAAGAACTGGTTGGTCTGAATTTTCATCTAACATTGCCACTGCCTTAGTGTGCTTTTCCACAGGCCAACGGTTCAATTTTTCTAATATGATTTTTCAGGGGATGTTAAGGCATCATTCCCTAAAGAGTAAGAAATTTTTGATGTATCCTAGATTTTTGGCAGAAATCATTGCACACACCTGCACAACTTCTCATACACATAAACGGATACATGTTTCCCACAGGCACTCACTATCCTCTATAAAGAGACTTTTGAAACATAGTGCCAATTTTTTGAGTGTTGATGTTCCATTGCCTTCTGCAATGATGAACATCATTCCACAACACAGAGGAGAGGGTCCTGAGCAGGCTCAGCCTATCATTACTGCTACACCCCCAGGACCCCAACCCCCTCCTCATGATACACAAATTCCTTCTGATCCTTTTGTACAGCCAAAACGCCCACTAAGATACTTATATAAAAGAAAAAGGGGACCAGGAGCTCCTTCCTCCTCCTCCCATCAACAAGAGCCATATATCCCTGTGCATGAGGATACTTCTGCACAGAATATCCAAAGGAAACCAGTTGAGGAAACTCCCATCCTCTCTCAGGAGGTGAACATCTCTTCAGAGATGGTTCATATGGGTTCTGTGGCTGGCACTACTGATGTCTCTGCACAAGAGGCACAGGACAGGGCCAACATAGCTAAGACCATGCTCATGGCAACAGCAAGTGTGCAAACACAAGCTGGAAGTCCCCAGAACCAAGAAAAGAGGGGCCCAGAAGTTTCTACTTCTGGTCTTAATGTCAGTGATAGATCACAAGCACCCCAGGTGTTTTCTGATCTTGAGACAAGTCTGCAACTCATGCTTTTGACGGATCCCAAGCTGAAACCTGTTGTAGCCATGTTGGAATATCAAATGTCCATCATTGCTGCACTGGGGGCTCAAATTTTTGAACTCAAACAGGCAGAGGCTGCTCAGAATAAGCGAATGGATTATCTTCACAAAGGGTTCACCCTCTGTGGAAATAAAATTATGAAATTAGAGCAGATGATTCAAACCCAAGGGGCAAAGGTTGTAGGTCCTTCTGACCAAACCAATGCTTCCAAAAAGGGGGAGAATCAGAAGGTTCCCAAGTCAGTTCAAGCAGCTCCAACAACAACAGTCCAAGCAGCATCAACAGTTCCAGTTTCTAGGCTAGCAGTCCCAACAGCTTCTCAAGCTGTTAGCCTAGAAACTCAAGCTGCTCCTTCAAAAGCTACTGGAGTTGTGATCAGGGAAGGCATTCAAGATCCATCAAGCACAGTCCAAGCTACAACATCTGCTGCAAAAGACAAGGGCAAGGGCATTCTCATTGAGTCTCCAAAGCATAAATTTTCTTCCAAAGAAGCCCAAATTGCCTTTGATGCTGAAATTGCCAAAAGAATAGCGGAAGAACAGGACAAGGAATTAGATCAGCAAGCCCAAACCCCAATGGATGATGATGAGACTTTAGGTGATTACTTAAAGGGGTTTGTGGTTAAGCAAGGAGCAAAGAAGAGAAAGATGCCAACAGGGCACTCCAAAGCTGAGCACAGAAGATTTTTGATAAATTTTGCATTTGCAGCAGGTATCCCAAAGAAAATGGCTCAGTCCATGCCAACTGAAAGGCTGCAAGAGATTCATGACAAGGAGATGGACAAAAGAAAGAGAACAAAAGTCTCTCCAGAAGCTCAACCATCCCAAAAAGTCCAACCATCAACTCAATCAGTCCAAACTGAAGCTGATGCCAGTGCACCTGCTCCCACTGATCAAGCAGTTGTTTCTATTCCTTCATCTATTAAGAGGTGCTCTTTGAGCAACAATTTCAAAAGGCTATGGAGATAGAGAAGCTGATTGATCAGCATGATTTCACAAAGCCTCAAATCAACTACTGGTTTGCTAAGTCACTGGATGACCGTGACTTGAGAATCAAATTTGTAATCAGAAGAGAGTCTGGTCCTGAAGAAGAGTATGATACTTTTTGGCAAATAGTTCAGAAGCTGACCAGAGATTAACTGATAAAGATGTACAACATAGGGTCTGTTACACAAGTGAGATCTGCTCTTCCACAAGTGAAGCAACTCATCAGAGATCTAAGTACAGTGGTTGACCCTGAATTTGCAAGACAAGAGATAGAAGATGCTGAGAAGAAAGGGAAAAAGATCAAGCAAATTGATCTGTTTGTCAAGTCAAAGACATACAGAATCAAATTCACAGATGGGTCTGGTATCTTCTTCAATCTTGAGTTTTACAATTTTTCAAAAGATATGTTGCTGCAAATAAAATCAGCTAGAATATCTTGTGATAAAGAAGAGATGAAGAGAGAATTTTTGAAGGCTATAGATCATAAACTTGCACAGCTGTAAGTTTTGTAAGCCTTGGTTTGTAAATAACAGCTTACTTATTCATTTCCATTTTTTGTATAGAACTTAAAGTCTTGTGTAAAGAATTTAAGTTAGGGGGAGATTGTTGGGAAATAGTTTAAGTATATTCAAGCTGTTAGTTAGACTTCTCAGACTGTTAGTAGTTTTTAAATGCAAATACAAAGTTCATGCTGCTAGTAGAAGAAACTCGAGCTGCCAGTGTAAAAGTTCAAGCTGCCAGAGCAAATCTACTCAAGCTGCTCTGTTCATGCTGTCAAGTGATTCAAGCTGCTCAACAGTTTCATAAACAGAAAGTGCTGATTTTCAGGAAAAGATATCTACATGAAGATTCCAGCATATGTACTATCAGAGAAGTCATCATTCGTCAAGGAAACATATCAAAAAGCAATATAAATACATAGAATAGGTCTTTCTATTGTACAGGAGTTTTCTGCATATTTTGAGTCTGTAATTGCTTTATTGATAGAGTTTTCAAAAGCCTCTAAGGTTGTAAGACCCTAAGAACAGTCTGTGTTCTTCGTCTAATCAAACAAATTAGAGGTGATTGTAATCATTGAATTCAGCAATACAAACAGTCTTGATTACTTCTTATGTGTTTATTTATTATTGATTCTGAAAGTTTTTGTTAAAATAATGAAGTGTTATTCCGCAAACTTCTTGATTAAACTTTGATTCAAAGCAATATTATTGATTTATACTCTGATAAATTCAAATCAGTTAGTCTTGGTAATTCATATCTAGATCCTGACAATAAACCTTCAAAAATTGGTGATTTTGGCTTAAAAGGTGTATAAAGCTACTTGAATCTTGTACAACCCAGTTGTTTATACCTAGATGTATCAGTAGAATCGAACACACAAGCAAGAAACTCGACAAATAGTGGTTTTTAGTGAAAACGGTAAACTCGAGCAAATAGATTCGAGATCGCTGGATAGATTCGAAGGAACAGATTCGAAAACAGATAGAGTAATGACAATTACTGTTAACCTATTTATAACACCTACCTTCGAGTCTAATGACAGATTCGAATCTACTGACAGATTCGAGATCAGCCATTTTCGAGTTTGACCTAAACTCGAATTACCCCAAACACGTAGAAAATTTCGAAAATTTTGAAATAAATTCAACTTTTTCAACCTTTTCGACGTTATTGTGTAACGGAATAAACTATGCCAAATCCTTTACCCTAAGCACAAGATTTTCACGCAGTGATTATTTTATTCAACTATGAATGCACCCTCAGTAATTTTTGACCTTTTTCCTAAGAAGAATAAAAATAAAAATAAACTAAACTAAGGTAAAATAAAAATAAAATAAAAATAAAATTTTAAAATTTTGACCAAAAATTTAACTTAGACTTAAACTATACTTATTAAAATTTACAACCTATGCTAAACACTTAACAAAATATTTTTGATGAGTATAGTCAAAGAAAGATTCAATCAGATAGCGGTGTCTGATACTCACTTTCAGTACTTAAACATTCACACTTAGGAATTTTCGATTCCTTTGATTGTTTGTCGTGAAATACCCATTTAGCCGATTGTTGGTATTTACCCCTTTAAACATGCTACATGTCGGAATGTCCCTTGGCATTTTTATTTATCATGAAATTATCTTACGTGACTCAGACATAGACATACTTTTATGATCAAGGCATACAGACAATGATTCTAACTTGTTGGTATTTGCAAACTTTCTTTAAAAGACAAACATCGGACACAGGTCTGTATTTTCATACAACAAAGCGTCTTAGTTTGACTTAAGGTTTATTTATAAAGCTAGCAAGACAGCGGTGACAGGTCTGTACCGACGTACAACAAAGCGACTTATCTTGCTAACCCGAATCTAAACAGAGGCAACAGGTCTGTACTTACATACAACAGAGTTACATGTTTTCGACTCTCAATTTTGTATGATTTTTCTATTCTTTCCATTTTAAGATGTATTTGATGTTGCTATACATCCCCAGAAAGTTTCCATACCTCATTTAGACTCAAAATTTGCATGTCTTGTACATAAAAATTAAGACCGATTGGTCATACATCTAAGTTAGTGACACGTTTGACTTTTTCTTGAATATTTTATTAGCCTTGAGATTCCCTATATGTATTATGCCTACCAACACATCAAACTAAAATAAAGTATTACACTTGGAATTTTAGGAGCATTATGTGTGAAAGCCTAAACACTTAGAGTTTGTAACGACTGTGCTAATTTTCGTCACTTTGAACCTATGCATCTAAGACTTAACTCTTTTTCTGATTTCTCTTTTTTTGTATTTTTATGATTTTCTCTCTTTTTTCTTTTGTTTTTCATAAGAAATAGCAATAAAAGAAGATAATCTACTAACTTACTAAAAATAGAAACTATCCTAAATTAGCAGACTTACCATAAAAAGAAAGAAATACTACATCTATAAAAGGAAATAAACTACCACTAAGGCCAAATTACTCTGGTTGCGCATTCCATTTAGTTGAATTAAATATTCAAACCGTGACTTATCAAAGGCTTTGGTAAATAAGTCAGCATTATTATCGTCCGTTGCCACTTTTACCAATTTGATTAAGTTCTTTTCAGCACAATCACGAATAAAATGATGCCTTATGTCTATGTGCTTTGTTTTACTGTGTTTAACTGGATTGTTAGTTATAGCAATTGTAGATTGATTGTCTATCCTAATAGGAGTTTGAGTGTAAGCCAAACCGTAATCCCGCAATTGTTGTTGTATCCACAGAACCTGTGAGCAGCAACATACTCGGCCTCGCACGTTGACACGGCTACCGACGTCTGTTTCTTGCATTGCCTGGATACCAATCTCCCTCCTAGGAATTGACAACCTCCAGTTGTTGATTTGCGCGTCAAGCTGCATCCTCCGTAGTCAGAATCCGTGAATGCCTCCAACTCTAGATCTCCCTCCGCGTGATACCAAAGTCCCAGCTTCGGTTTCGACTTGAGGTAACATAGAATCCGCTTCACAGCTTTCATGTTCATCTCCTTCGGATTAGCTTGAAACCTAGCGCAAATACATACAGCAAACATGATGTCAGGTCTTGAAGCAGTTAAATACATAAGTGATCCAATCATGGCCCGATATAACGTCGGATCCACATCGGCATCACTTTCTGTACCCGGTCCGAGATTGTGATTCACTTGAATCGGTGTGCTGAAATGGGCAGTCAGTTTCGTTCCTTCCATCCCAAAACGTTCCAATATGTCATAGACATACTTCGTCTGATGGATAAACATCCCTTCCTTCTTCTGGTCAACTTGTAACCCCAAAAAGAAATTTAACTCTCCCATTGCACTCATCTCGAATTTCGACTTCATCACCTTCTCGAAATCTTTGCACATTTGTTCGTCTGATGATCCAAAAATGAAATCATCAACGTACACTTGTACCAAGATGAAATGTTCTCCCTTCCTCTTGACAAACAGTGTACTATCTATCCTACCCCTTTCAAACCCATTTTCTAATAAATGGTTGGATAGAGTCTCATACCACGCCCTTGGTGCTTGATGCAATCCATATAGAGCCTTATCTAAACGATATACTCTATCTGGATATTTTGGATCTGTAAATCCGGGCGGCTGTTCTACATACACCAGCTCCTTCACTTTCCCATATAGGAAAGCACTCTTCACATCTAGTTGATATAGCTTACAGCCCTTGAAGGAGGCAAAAGCTAGAAACAACCTAATGGCTTCCAGCCTTGCTACTGGTGCAAACACCTCATTTTAATCGATTCCCTCCTCTTGGTTGAAACCCTTTACAACTAGCCTAGCCATGTTGCGAGTGACTATACCCCGATCGTCTCTTTTGCACTTAAAAACCCATTTGGTTCCTATGGCAACTTCCCCTCGAGGTAATGGAACTAACTCCCACACTTCTAGTTTCCTAAACTGCGAGAGTTCTTCCTGCATCGCTTCAACCCAGGAGTTATCCTTAAGTGCCATTTGCACATTTTTAGGCTCTACTTGCGATATGAAACACGATTAGAGACAGGTATGATATGCCTCGGAGTCGTTTATCATCGACAACAACACTGTGTTGTTATTTAAACTACTCCTAGTCCTCACACCCTCATTTGGATTTCCTATGATGCTTTCTATAGGATGATTCTTGTTGATCCTAGAGGTCTCTATTTCGTCAACTCTTAGATTATCTCCTAAGTTAGATCCTATTTCACCTAGTGGGGGAACTTCCTCAGATTCTACATTTTCCTCCTCGTGGACATTTTCCTCAGAGTTGGAATTTGTTGCCTGAGTCTGATTCTCAGTTGTAGGTGCTTCTGGATCAGCGACTTCTGGAGATCCATCTTCAGTCGAAGTAGGCTCGGATGTGGATTGAAATGTAGTCCTCGGAAAGGTATGACCTTCGTCATTCAGATGCAACGTCGCCATGTCCTTTTCGATTGTACCTGCATTTTCATCCAAAGGAATGTTAAATGACTCAAATAATTTATCATAGTCAAATATCCATTCCGGACCTGTTTGGGGTTCATGTGTATAACTTGTGACTTCAATGTTATACACAATTTCCACTTTACCATTTGTTTTGTTAAAAACCCGTTTGTTTGGTGAGTTCGGCACATAACCTAGGAAGTATCCTTCGTCAGCCTTTTCACCAAACTTCGGTTGATGTTTTGTACGCAATAAAGTGCATGGTACCCCAAACGGTTTGAAGCCAGTTAAATTAGGTGGCCGTTTATTCAAAATTTCATAACAGGTTTTGTTCAAAGATTTGACAGTTAGGACTCGGTTTAAAATATGACATGCGGTATTCACTGCCTCCCCCCAAAACATGGTAGGAAGCTTTGAATCCGAAAGCATAGTCCTAGCTGCCTCAATCAATGTCCTGTTTTTACGTTCGGCCACCCCATTTTGTTGAGGCTCATATGGTGCACTACATTGATGCACTATGCCCTTTGAGAGGCAATATACACCAATTACAGTGTTTTTGAACTCAGTTCCATTATCACTACGTATCCTTTTAACCCGTGTTCCGTAGGAATTCTCCACTTGGTCTAAGAACCCGATGAGCTTGGAAGCCGTCTCGTCCTTTGTACCTAGAAAGAAAACCCAAGAAAATCGTGAGTAATCGTCAGTGATAACCAAACAATACCAACTACCTCCTATACTCCTTTTGTTGATTGGTCCGAAAAGATCCATATGCAACAAATCGAATATTGAGGTTATGGAGTTCTGCGTCTTGGACTTGTGTGTCTTCTTATGTTGTTTGCCCTTATTGCATGGTAGACACTTGTCCTCGAATTGAAAACTCTTCATAGGCACACCTTTCACCAATCCATTTTTCGTTATGTAGTTCATTTTAATTTCTTAGGTGCAAGTGAGCCATGCGTCTGTGCCACAATACCGATTCCGTCTCCGAAGCTTTGGATAACAAACAGATTGGCCCCATCGAAGTCTCCGGCTTGTTCATATCAAGCATGTACAAGTCATTCTTCCTTGGTGCCCGCATCAATATCCACTCTTCAGGAATCTTGAATCCCGGTTTTAGCACTAACGCTTCAGTGTCAGTGAACAACACTGAATTCTTCTTGTCACAGATTTGAGATACACTAATAAGATTGTGAACCAGTTTATCAACGTGATAAACTTGATCCAACTTGATCGTCCCATTAGTGACTACTCCAGTACCCGTGATGTTTCCTCCCTTGTTTCCCGCGAATGACACAAATCCCCGATTCCCACCCTTGAAGTCTTTAAGGAGACTTCTTTCCCCTGTCATGTGCCTGGAGCATCCACTGTCGACGAACCATTTGTTGTTTGGACCTGTGGTAATCTCCTGCACATGAAAGAACATAGGTTAGTTATCACGGGGAACCCAAGCCATAACTGACTTGGTTATACCATTCTCGTCCACATACTTAAACTCTTTCAAATACCCATCTCGCCTTTCAGGTGACTTGGGTCGTTGAACAGGAGTTTGTTGTGGTGCCGAGTGATGTAAATTCACTCTTTGCCTTTGAGTAGGAATTTGTTGTGGAGCTCTTGAATAATTCGATTATACTGCATTTCAGATTGTGATCCCTGAGCTCTAACCGATGTGTGATGTCTAATAGGAGTGTGTGACCTAACTGGAGTGTATGCTCTGCTAGGTGTTGTGCTCCTATACTGTTGTTGAGGTCCAGACCTAGATTGATTTACGACTCTATTCGGTGAATTAGTCCTAACCATTTCTTTTGGTCCAACCTTTACCGGTATTTGTTTCACAACTTGTTTTGGTGTAGCCTGCGCAGTTTTCTCGGTACTCTGAGAACTACTTGTGCTTGCCACACTTGTTGAGGACTTAACTGGTGTTGGCTTCCCTGTCTTAGGTGTAACTTCAGTTTTCCTAAGCGGACAGTTAGAAGCAACATGCCCCTTTTCATGACATCTAAAGCAGGACATCTTATCTATGGACTTCTTGTGTGTTCCCTTAGACTTAGGTGTCTCACTAGTGTCTTGGTCCTTTTGAACATCTATTGCGACTGGTTCATCGTCCTGATCATTAAAATCAATTTTATGTTTTCCTGCAGGTGTTTCACTGGAGGAAGACACAAATTTGACTTTCTTAACCTTGACGGTTGTATCAGTCACCTTAGTTGTATTTTCTTGTACAGGCTCAGATATAGGTGTAGGTATGTCTTCTAAGTCTACTGATTTATCAGTTTTCTCCTGAGGTTGAGGCACGTAGTTTGCATTAAAAGGAGGAGGAATTTCATGAAATCCTAGACCTACAGGCTTTATAGATTGGCGTTGAGCATCTAAAACTTTCCCTAGGTTCAGGCTTGAATTCCTAAACTTCTCTAGCTTACTATTGGCCTCGGCTACCTTCACCTTAGTTTCAGCTAGCTCTACTTCTTTTGTCTTAAGATCTTTGGTCAAGGCCTCTACATGCTCATACATTAGTTCTAATCTAACACACTGCTCACTTAGCTTGTCTTTTAGAACTATGACATCTTGAGCATCAGCTTTAAGTTTGT